>JAVIAB010000051.1:107905280-108069127 GCA_032433765.1 Megaustenia siamemsis
TATGGTTCTTGTCTATAAGGGCGATATAGGTTTATTTTCTTATTTTGCTTTAGGCTGATATAGGGTGTCTCACTCGCTACGAATCCAGAATTTCCTCAGTTGTTATCTTGTTTGGACGCAAATGGTGGTCACATACAGCGTATGGTGTTATGATGATCAGATTTTTAGGAGAAGTGTCTGCTTCAAATCTCTTTGCATTATTCTCAACAGTGTTTAATTAGCAACAGGGGAAACACTATATAAACCATTAACAAATATTAATGTTTCTTTATTTCAAACGTAACATAGTCCCAAAACATAGAATGTCTTAAGGGTGGATATTGATGAAGTAAATAACAGATGAGATTTCTGAGCTATGTTCCTTTCACACTTGTTTTGATATTAGAACTTAACCTTCATCATCATCATCGAGTGCCGTCTCCGCAACGAAGGTTGGCTACTATGGAGCGTCATTCTGCTCTGTCTCTTGCTTTGATGGTGCAGGTTGTCATAGGCTGGGTTGTCCCTCTTTTGATGTTACTCGTCCATGTTAGTCTTGGTCTGCCTCTGCCTCTTTTACCTTGTATTTTCCCCTCCAGGATTACTTTTAGTAGGCTGTTGTGTCTTTTAACATGGCCCAAAAATAGCATTTGTCTTGTTTGAATTGTGCTTAGTAGTTGTCTTTTCATTTTTAGTTGTTTTAAAACTTCATGGTTTGTTTTCTTTTTCTTCCATCCAACTCTACCTATTCTTCTATATATCCACATTTCAAAGGCTTCAATTATCTGTTCTGTTTTCTTGTCTAATATCCATGTTTCTGCACCATACAGGAATACTGAGACGATGTAACATTTTGCTATTCTTAGTTTTAGCCCTGGTGTTATTTGTTTTGATGTTAGTATGTTCTTCATGACATTAAAATTACTTTTTGCCATTCCTATTCTTTTATTTCAGTTGTACATTTTCCATCACTGGTTATAGTATGTCCAAGGTAGTTGTAGTTCTGAACTGTCTCCAGGTCTAATCCTTCAATTTTGATATCCACTTGTGGGTTTTGAGTATTTTCTTTGTTTATGACCATAGTTTTAGTCTTGTTGATATTCATATCTTGTCCATATTTTTTGCTTGTCATGTTTATTTCATTAAATAATTGTTGTAGATCTTTAGGATTTTCTTCTAGTAGTACAGTATCGTCAGCATATCTTAGGTTATTGATTATCTTTCCATTAATTTATAGGCCTGGAATCTCTAAGATGTTTTTAAAGATTTGCTTAGTGTATAGATTGAACAAACTTGGTGATGCATCCATCTTTTACTCCTCTTTTTATATCAATGGGTGTAGAGTTCTCTTTGTTATAATTTATTATTGCAGTTTTCTCCCAGTAGGGATTACATATTAGACATATGTCCATGTCATCTAGATGTATCTCTTTTAGGCACAGAACATATCCTTAAAGGTAAATAAAGTAAGAGACAGGAATCGACGTCTTAGCACGCTAATTTTTATCCATATGTGCTCGGCCGCCTATCGAGATGTCTTCGGAGACTTAGGGACAGTGTCGCTTCAAGCATCGAAACTCACGAAGCGAGGCATTCATCACCTTCTCAAAGTACTATCCTGGTATCCATTTCTGGAGACAACTGGAAACTACTATTCGTGCTGTTTCGTCCTAAATGTTTGTCTGCAACGCAAGTATTCAGTCCTACCCTATCCGGGAGATACTTGTCTTAACAGGAAAAAATACAGATACACTATGTATTTCCGAGCTGTGATCGCAGCCTTATGCTATAGTTATGAGAACACCTGCGCGAAAAGACATAGTCCACGATAGCTAATTTTTTAGCTAGCTGAGTGGCAGTGTTCCCTAACGTTTGGCTTTTCGTGGCAAGGCGCTGTGCCACTGAATACGGGTTCGATCCTGCTTTGGTCCATATTTTTTTCTGTTGTTGATTATTTGCCATTTTTTCCGAGTGCTGTAAACATACCTCTTCCTCTGAATTGATTTACCCATTTTTGCCAGTGGCTGGGTCGACCGCGGGGGTATTTTTGTTTCCAACCAAG
The DNA here is from genome assembly GCA_032433765.1 of Megaustenia siamemsis. NCBI lineage: Eukaryota > Metazoa > Mollusca > Gastropoda > Stylommatophora > Ariophantidae > Megaustenia > Megaustenia siamemsis. The sequence goes on from JAVIAB010000051.1 coordinate 107,907,322, forward strand.
AGTACAACCTACACTGCTTCCAGCGGGAACCAAACACGGGTTGTCCGAAAGTGATATTAGAACTGAGGAGAGGCTCTGATGGGTGTATAAATAGTAACACCAGCAACTGTTCTTGTGCATACTTTGAGTCATTTGTGAGCAAGGACTAAGATTGTGCGGCTATGCCTGGACTATGGTGTGATCGATTCTGATCAAGCAGTAAAATGTTCCAGCAGAACACAATAACCAAACCCAAACAAAAGAATATAAGAGGAGTGGGTATTTTCAGAGAATTACTTTAAAATAAGAAAACTGTACTTTCAGTGTTTGTTCATTGAATCTAAGAGAACCGTGCACTTTCAGTGTACTTATATGGTATGTACATATATATATATATATATATATATATATATATATATATATATATGATATAGTTCGTTTTTCCTATTCGTCATACACGCCTGAATAATGTATCGTTAATGTCAAGGGCTGTCTAGCTATTTTCAAAATACCTATATGTATATATATATATATAGGTATTTTGAAAATAGCTAGACAAACCTTGACATTGCGAAACTTTATTCAGGCGTGTGTGACAAATAAGAAAAACGAACGAGTTTTTAATCTATTAGTAGAGAAAAAAATAACAAAAAACTATGCACCAATTTAAATGTCTTCGTCAGTGAAAGTACATTAGTATTTGCAATGCCAGCGATATCTTCAGCTTTGTATCATAAACATAAGATCAAAATAACACTACGTGTTTGTGTTTGGGAGACAGAAAATATCAAATAATATTGATATCATTCCATAAACTAATTAATATTCAAAATGGCAGTCACATTTTCATAAATAATGGTAATTAATAGGTAAGTGACCAAAATAGACTGAAAACAAAATGGTAATTACTTTGTTTCTCAAGATATTTGAATGCGATGTAATTGAATTGGAAATTATAAGTGTTATATAAATGTTGCACTAAATCTTGTGGAAGAAAACAAATCAATAATTGAAATAATTAAATAATAGATATAATTAGACTGACATGAAGGGAAATTGGGAACAAAAATAAGACTATTTTAAATTCACAATTTTATTAAAACCAATAATTACAATAAATGGTAAAAAATAAGCAATAATTGCAGAATGGAACAATTTGCAACAGTTACATACACTATTTAACGTTAAATTAAATTAATTGCAAGGATAAATTCATTTCGCAAAAGTAATTATAAACAAGTAACAGGAGAGAAAACTTGATGGATGAAGAGATTATATAAATGAGGATATTGAAGAACAACAAACTGTGGCGTAATGAGAGTAAGTGTATATGTGGAAAAAGATTGAATCATTTAATAAGGCAATGACTACCCGGTGGTGAAACTTTTAATATAACTTAATAAGCTAAAGTAAGCACCTTAATGAAACCAAATCAGAGAGGAAACAAATTCGTACTTTAATAGTGTCCTACGCATTTTATTTCGTTACTAAGAAAGGGATGTAATCACTATTGGAGTATGCATACATTTTTGGGGCCACGTTGTTTATTGTTTTACGAAAAGTTGTTGGAAATAAAAAGGAAGAACATACTCAGAAACAATAATTTATCACATAAAGAATAAAAAAGACTTTTACAAATTATTAACATTGAAGTGCATTTAGTAAATAAAAAACAAATTGCAAAGAATTCAAATTTCTAGTACACGATTTACGTTGATTCCACAGTTAACAAAAAGAAAATACCCTGGATAGTTCATAATTTATGCCTAATTGAAAAAAAAATATTTGCAACTTATTAAAGAGCATTTAGTTAACAATAGGCGAGCTGCAAGTACTTGGAACCAAACATACATTCTACAAATGTAGTTCAATTAACCAGGCTGATACTGTTAATGCTGTTAACGAGAAGGCAGATCAGGTAATGGGTGCAATAATAATATGCAGGCTGAACGATACAATTACAAGAGATCATATTATTTATTGTATTGTCCAGTCTTATTAAAGTTAATTTGATTAAATAACGAAATAGCAAAATTATTAAATTTTTCACAATCTAACAAAATAACATAACCATAAGTTCTTCCTTTGCTAAATATAATGAAAAAAAAGAAAATACTTACAGTATTACATATTAGGGAACAAACTTACAATTATACCACTTAACCAAGAGCTCAGTTGTAAAAAAATGGACTATGGGCAGGTTGTATTCTGTCACTGTGGATCTTGGATCTTCCAATCAACACCTCGAACACAAACTGTACTTGTGGGTCCTGTCTCTGCCTCAGCAGAGATAACACGTTTCTATATTTTGGTCAATTTTTCATACATGGTGAAATGTATCGCCCATTATAGAAATTGTGCCAGTCATAAATCAATCTAACGGATTCACAAATGATGTATACACCCTACAGAACAGATCGAAGGTAGCCAGTTGTCTGTTGTTAGAAATGGAATCCTGTATCTCTCTCACTCTCTCTTTCTCTCTCTCTCTCTCGATCTTCTTCATATCCGTCATCTCTACTTTCTGTTGCTCTAATGCCAGCTTCCTAGGTTTGAGCTTCCTGTACAGCTCCTTCCCTGGCATCTGTTAGCAACCCCTTCTTGCCTCCATAATGGACCTAAAACTTTATTTCCTAGGATTGTTCAGCATCAGTGAATTCATCACACCACTGAACTATCACGATCCCGCCCCTCCACTGCTCCATAGCGGACTGGAAGCTCTATTTCCTGGAATTGTTCAGCATCCGAGAGGTATATCAGAACTCAACTATATAGGAATGTTATACAACATTGTGGAAAAACGGTTGAGACCAATAATAGAACTACAGTTAAGCGATTCACAAATGGGGTTCCGAAAAAAACAGGATGCAGAGACATTCTATTCACCTTAAAATAGCTAGCAGAAAAGACGACAGAACGCAATAAACATATGTACATAGCTTTCATTGATCAGGAAAAAGCATTCGACCGAGTAAACAGAGAACAACTGTGGGAGATACTAACAACATACGGAGTAAGCCAACATCTAACCAACCTAATTGAAAGGCTCTACATCAACAGCAGCTGCACAGTCAGAACAGCATACGGTTACACAGATCACTTCGAAGTAAGATCAGGTATAAGATAGGGGTGCGAACTATACCACCTACTGTTTATTATATACGTGGACTATATATGCAAGTTAGCCAACCCATCACAGACAAAGGAGATCAACTAGCTTCTATTTGATCTACGATCAAGCACTAATACATGGGAAAATAGAAGATCTACAAGAACAATTAAACAAACTCAACAGCACAGGGACAAAATACAACATGTAAATCAACATCAACAAAACAGAAGTCATAAACATCGCAAAAGAGAACAGAACATCAACATAAATATCGACGGCAGACAACTAAAACAAGTAGAGGAATTTAAAGACCTAGGAAGTTTAGTGATAAACGACAATTCAGAAGCAACCGAAATAGAATCAAGAAGCAACAAAGCGTGTCAAATCATTGGACAGCTATCACCACTATTGTCCAACAATGAAATAATCCTAGAGACAAAACGAGCACTATACAATACAATCTTCATCCCAACATTGTGCTTCCAATGCCAGTCCTGGACTCTAGACGCAAGAACAATAAGAAAAATAAACTTTGAAATGTAATGTGTTAGATGAATGACTGGAAACAGCCTGTAAGATAAGATCAGAGATGAAGAACTGAGAAAAAAAGCTAGGAATAACTACCGCTCTCTCTCTCTCTCTCTCTCTATATATATATATATATATATATATATATATATATACAGAAACAACAGATAAAATGTTTTGGCAACGTGACAGTGCAGAAACAAAAATACAGCACAACGAGCCTTATAAACGTAACAGAGCACGAGACCCAATGGTCGACCACAAAAAAAGATGGATTGACGAAAGATTAGAAACACTAGGAACACCTAACAGCAGCAATGGCTAACAGATGAGTAAAAGACCGCAAATTATATCTCCCGTCGACGAAGAAAAGCACATAAGGAAGGAATGAAGAAGAAGGAGAAGTTCAACATAAGTGAATACACCAAGCCACTGAGGAGTTCCATTCAGTATGGCTCTACTCTGACCGTCCATGTAGCCGTTGGTTGCCTTAGGAGCTCGTCGCCATCATGCATCTATCACACCCAGTGCTCTCTTTAAACGCATATTGTGTAGTAGCGCAGTGGCACCATGCATTTTATCTCTATTTTCGGACAGTGGTCCATACACGTATGGATGCAACTGGCAATTAAGCTTATTAAATACCATACCGGCGCCTTCACTGTCACATGTAGTTTATATACCTTAGATGGATCCACTTCCATAGGACATTTCATTTTTGTCTTATCAAGGGGAGGTAATAATCATTATTATGTGCAGGTGTAGATATATAGCGTCTCCATGACTCCAATAGTTACCAATAATTAACGAAGCTCATGTTGTGGTATTTAAGATACATGCTGAATAAATACCTTAGTTATATTACTATTATTAGAGATAATGACTCGCATATTTGTGTAGAAATTTACCATTAATATGTAAGCAGATCAATGCCCAGCCTCCTAACACTGCCAAGGTGTTTGGCATTGAAATGTTATGAATAAATGAGAATGGATTCTTCTTTTTCTACCTTTCAGCTTCCTGTGGAGCATAGGTCTTCAACAAACACTGTCCAAGTCGTTCTTTTTTCTTGCGATTCTTTTAAGATCATTCCATGTCTTCCTCATCATCTTAATCTCTGCTTCTGTCTGTCTTCTACAAGAATTTCTTGGTCTTCCTCTTTGTCTTATCCCCTGGGGATTCCAAAAAAAAAGGGCCTGTTGTGTACTACTCTCAGTTGGCTAACACAGTGTGTGTCCTATCCAGTCCATCGTCTTCGCTGTATCTCTTTATCCATTGGTATTTGACTGGTATATTTCCATAATTCTATCTTCGTGATTGTCAATTTTGTTGTTCTTCATGTTTCAGAGCCATACAATAGGACTGACTTAACATCGGAGTTGAAAATTTTTATTTTTGTATTTAACTTAAAAAGCAACAATGAAATATAACAAAGAGAACTCTACACCCATTGATATAAAAAGAGGAGTAAGAAAAGGATGCATCCTATCATCAAGCTTGTTCAATCTATACACTGAGCAAATCTTTAAAAACATCATAGAGATTCGAGGCCTACAAATTAATGGAAAGATAATCAATAATAACCTAAGAAATGCTGATGATGTATTACTAGCAGAAAATCCTAAAGATCTACAACAATTATTAAATGTAATAATCATGACAGGCAAAAACTATAAGCTAGACATAAATATCAAAGAGACTAAAACTATGATTATAAACAAAGAAAATACTCAAAACCCACAGTGGATATAAAAATTGAAGGAATAGACCTGGAGACAGTTCAGAACTACAACTACCTTGGACATATTATAACCAGTGATGAAAAATGTACAATTGAAATAAACAAAAGATTAAGAATGGTAAAAAGTAATTTTAAGGTCATGAAGAACATTCTAACATCAAAACAAATAACACCAGGACTAAAACTAAGAATAGCAAAATGTTACATCTTCTCAATATTCCTATATGGTGCAGAAACATGGACATTAGACAAGAAAATAGAACAGAGAATTGAAGCCTTTGAAATGTGGATATATAGAAGAATAGGTAGAATTGGATGGAAGGAAAAGAAAACAAACAATGAAGTCTTAAAACAGCTAAAAATGAAAAGAGAACTACTAAGCACAATTCAAACAAGACAAATGCTATTTTTGGGCCATGTTAAAAAACACAACAGCCTACTAAAAGTAATCCTGGAGGGGAAAATACAAGGTAAAAGAGGCAGAGGCAGACCAAGACTAACATGGACGAGTAACATCAAAAGATGGACAAGTTAGCCTTTGACAACCTGCACCATCAAAGCAAGAGACAGAGCAGAATGACGCTCCATGGTAGCCAACCTTCGTTGCTGAGACGGCACTCGATGATGATTTAACCTAATTTCTTTGGACTTCCATGTGTTTCCCAGTGCAACAAAAGCTGAGAATGGATTGGATGAGATATATTGTGGACTTTAGTAATTTAATTTATCAATAACTTTGGTCATACTCTATTATAGTTAAAGTAAATCACTGTGGAATTGCACATACTAATGTAGAAATTGATACTAAAATTAAATAGATATAAATTAATATAACTATATGAATACTAATTTACTATAACAGTAAGTGTATCTTATCTTATTTTGGTTGTGAATTAAAGAATAGAATCCATCCAGTGTTAAAGTCCGAAGGTCCGAAGCAGTGAGTGCAGATACTAAAGGGGGGGGGGGGGGGTGTTAAAATTACTATAGAAGTGACTGGCGTCATTACAGGCGGGATATAAGTGCTACACCCTCGTTACAGTAAAATGCTCATCTCTATCATCCATACTGTTCTATTGAACGTGTTGTGCTTTAACAAAACGGTGCGCAGCGCTTTGGGTCGCCGTAATAGTCGTTGTCGACGGCACGATCTCTTTATATTATAATATTTATATATATATATATATATATATCGAGGCAGCGTAATGATTTAAGGTGGTATTAGTACAACTGACGTCTTGTCGGTCTATATAGCTACACAAAAAATAGTAGAGTGACCCGTCATGCCAAGTGGCATATAGAAAATACGGTGTTAGTGACCATAATTTTTACAGACCTTGAGCACACGGCTTTTGGAGTAATGTGGTCAGTATTACGCCCGCGCAGCTTTAATTTCTCCAAAAAATATGGTACCCATTTATGGCTTGGTGAACCCGGAAGCCGGCGATCAGGATCGATCTCGACCTCTTATCCTAAGTAGTCCAGTTCAGCAACCACTTAGCTATTCGAGCTCTGTACATCTATACCTTACGATAAAGAGAAGAATAAAATCATATTATTAGTTGAACAACCGTTATCATAGCAACCAGAGATATCATAGCAACCAGAGATATCATAGCAACCAGAGATATCATAGCAACCAGAGATATCATAGCAACCAGAGGTATCATAGCAACCAGAGATATCATAGCAACCAGAGATATCATAGCAACCAGATCATAGCAACCAGAGATATCATAGCAACCACAGATATCATAGCAACCAGAGATATCATAGCAACCAGAGATATCATTGGTGAAAAGACCTGCCTAGTTCCCATACACATTGCAAGATCGATAGATATCATCGGATTGTGATTGGCTTGAATGACTGGATATATAGCATGACTGTACTAGCAATACGGTGGCTAGTTGTACACTGATATATAGCATGACTGTACTAGCAATACGGTGGCTAGTTGTACACTGATATATAGCATGACTGTACTAGCAATACGGTGGCTAGTTGTACACTGATATATAGCATGACTGTACTAGCAATACGGTGGCTGGTTGTACACTGATATATAGCATGACTGTACTAGCAATACGGTGGCTAGTTGTACACTGATATATAGCATGACTGTACTAGCAATACGGTGGCTAGTTGTACACTGATATATAGCATGACTGTACTAGCAATACGGTGGCTAGTTGTACACTGATATATAGCATGACTGTACTAGCAATACGGTGGCTAGTTGTACACTGATATATAGCATGACTGTACTAGCAATACGGTGGCTAGTTGTACACTGATATATAGCATGACTGTACTAGCAATACGGTGGCTAGTTGTACACTGATATATAGCATGACTGTACTAGCAATACGGTGGCTAGTTGTACTCTGATATATAGCATGGCTGTACTGGCAATACGGTGGCTAGTTGTACACTGATATATAGCATGACTGTACTAGCAATACGGTGGCTAGTTGTACACTGATATATAGCATGACTGTACTGGCAATACGGTGGCTAGTTGTACACTGATATATAGCCTGACAGTACTAGCAATACGGTGGCTAGTTGTACACTGATATACAGGATGACTGTACTAGCAATACGGTGGCTAGTTGTACACTGATATATAGCATGACTGTACTAGCAATACGGTGGCTAATTGTACACTGATATATAGCATGACTGTACTAGCAATACGGTGGCTAGTTGTACACTGATATATAGCATGACTGTACTAGCAATACGGTATCTAGTTGTACACTGATATATAGCATGACTGTACTAGCAATACGGTATCTAGTTGTACACTGATATATAGCATGACTGTACTAGCAATACGGTGGCTAGTTGTACACTGATATATAGCATGACTGTACTAGCAATACGGTGGCTAGTTGTACACTGATATATAGCATGACTGTACTAGCAATACGGTGGCTAGTTGTACACTGATATATAGCATGACTGTACTAGCAATACGGTGGCTAGTTGTACACTGATATATAGCATGACTGTACTAGCAATACGGTGGCTAGTTGTACACTGATATATAGCATGACTGTACTAGCAATACGGTGGCTAGTTGTACACTGATATATAGCATGACTGTGCTAGCAATACGGTGGCTAGTTGTACACTGATATATAGCATGACTGTACTAGCAATACGGTGGCTGGTTGTACACTGACATATCAACTCATAGACATGGAATGTGATTGTGTTGTCTTGTGGTAATATATTATATGAGTTGAGGCACCGTTTCCTAATCTGAATATCCACCGCTGCTGTAAATACAACGGTTAGTGAAAGAACTTGTTATGTGTATGTCTAGTCGAAAACTTATAACAAACATGGACAGAGAAACTGCTGCAGTTCTCGTGATTATTGATTCAAACGAGCACGATGGGAACAATAATGGAAGTCCTCACACAAAAATGCTAATAATATCTTAAATTAAAAGTGACAGGCGGTTATCAACTTCATAAAACAGTGACAACGTGTTTGACTGGTCAATCTTGTTGTGTCCATTTGCGTCATGTTTATTTCTTCATCGAACTAACCATTGTGCTTCTTCACAATCTTCTCCTTCATCTTCTGATGCTTCTTTCTCGTCTTTTTTCTTCAGCGATCAACATACACTTTACATACAAATCAGCAAAGATCGGACGGTTGCTCATAATTTCTGCATCCTGACAATTTCGAATGTTAAAGAAGTCTAGTTTCTGTTGAATATTTCTCTGTGATAAATTGAGTGAGCATAATTCCCCAGATTCTTCAGCTTATCAGCAATGAGTTGCCAGGAAGAACATTATACGAGACGTAATAAAACGGACCCACATAAAAGTCAATCTGTTTTTTTTAATTTCTCTAGTCGACATTTGCCATATTGGAACTACTTAAAGCTTTTTTTCAGGAAAGGCACTTGCATTTCTACCATTTTTAACACCAGTAATCGATTACGTAAATAACAACATATTTATTGTGTATTTAGAACCATACCAGAATGAGAATCGATCCATGCGATCATAACAAAGTCTATTACTGCTAGAAGAACAGTCTTTATTGAGTCAGATTCGATAAACTTTTTCAAATCGAATACAGAATTTGCTTTCGTAGCTTACATGTTTAACTAACCGTAACCTCTGACCACTGCTCGATCAGTAATTACTTCCAAATTGTTCTCTTATTGAAGTAAAACGACGTCAACTTTTCTCATAAGAAGACTTCAGATATCAGCATGCATATCTGCTCATAAGAGTGGCATCGATTGATATTGCCAGCAACTGATTGCGATTAATCATGCATTAAAGCTCTGATATATAGTTGAACATAACATTTGACAGCATTGTTAACGTTTACAGTTATGGCTTTAGATTTACGTTTATGACATTATGGTACCCCATACACTGTTTCTCTAATATTACATCGCATTTTTATAGAAATTATTTTCCTAACCAGCCAGTCCGCACTGCCAGGTCAGCGCCAAATGTATAAAACCTTGAACTGCAAGTGAAAAGACATACAAATGTATTTGTGTCAATCGAGATTGTAAGACTAATTAAAAGTGTATTTATATAAAGTATTTAACGGGTGAAATAAAAACTCTGACTTGTATAATAGATAGGAACTGCGCTTGGAATGTGGTCTTTATTTACACCACTAAGTTAAACTTCCGGTAGGCTTCAGAAATCGAATAATGTTCTAATAGAATTATTTTGTGTATGTATTAAGTATAGATATTTGGCGCGTTCAGCGTGGTTTGTAAAGGTAATAACGATCCTAGAATTATGTTAACACCAATATGTTTCAGGTAAATCTTGTTTGTGTAAAGTGTTTAGAAAACGATATTTATAAGTAAAATAGTGCCATATAATGTAATGTAATACGGATGTGATGTGCTTGACTGGATAAGAACGTACTTTATTAAACTTGTAATTATTTAATGTACTTCGTATTTAGTTTATTCATTCCCCCATATCTATTGCATTTCCGGCATGAAGGAAAAATGGAATGTTGTTTTTAATGTTTGGAGCCCAACATAATACGTGCGTCACCTATTCATCGTTGTCCAAGCCTGGATATTACTCATTTCCCCTTCTTACTAAAATCAGTTCTTCATTATTATCCTTCTTCTGCGATCATGGCTCATTCAGACAATGATTCCGGACTCTCTTATGAAGGCAGCTGTCTGTTTAAGTGATTCGGTTGCCCCGTATAGTTTCTCTTCCAGGAAGGTGGGTGTGGACCACATTGTCCTTCTCAGGTCTATGTACTGGGGGCAGTCCTGTAGAACATGTTTTGTTGTCATGTTATCCAGTGCACAGTGACATTGGTTGGTAGTTCCTATTTTGAGTTTGGTGAACATGTGGTTTCTCATTCTATTGTGGATCAGTTCAAGACCACCCCATCTTATTTTCATTTATTTTCTTTCAACGAATTACTAAGCTTGCATTGTCTATCTCGGTGTAAAGTCTAAGAGTCATATAATACATAATTTTAGAACTGTGGCCAAAAGCATATGATTTAGACTTTAGACCGTTGACACTTTCATCATGAGAGGGTTTTTTTTTTTTTTTGCTCTTGCAGATAAGGCGACTATTAAGAAAAGAAGATGGACATATGTCGGGCACGTATTTAGAAGGAAATGAGCAGAACATTACTATAGCAATGTCTCAAATGGAAAACATCAGGCAGGTCAGAGGAAAAGGGGACGACCTCGAGAAACATTGAAAAGAACTTTAGAGAAAAAGTTGGCAGGCATGGACTCACTTTCTGAAACTGAAGAGCTCGCCTAAATTGTAGACAATTGGCGGGACACTGTACAGGTCTATGTGTCGTATAACGGTATTGGAAGGATGAAGATGAGGTGGTCGTTTGTACGTTTCATCACTCCTAGGAGTTAGTCTCTTCTCTTCGCTCTAGTGGGATCATTGTAGCAAAATTGTGCTATCATTGTGGCATCATTGCAACATCACTGTGGTATCATTGTGGTGTCATTGTGGCATCATTGTGGTATCATTGTGGTATCAGTGTGGCATCATTGTAACATCACTGTGGTATCATTGTGGTGTCATTGTGGCATCATTGTGGTATCATTGTGGTGTCATTGTGGCATCATTGTAACATCACTGTGGTATCATTGTGGCATCACAGTGGTATCATTGTGATATCATTGTGGCATCATTGTAACATCAATGTGGTATCATTGTGGTATCATTGTGGTTTCATTGTGGCATCATTGTAACATCATTGTGGTATCATTGTGGTATCATTGTGGCATCATTGCAACATCACTGTGGTATCATTGTGGTGTCATTGTGGCATCATTGTGGTATCATTGTAGTATCATTGTAACATCACTGTGGTATCATTGTGGTATCATTGTGATATCATTGTGGCATCATTGTAACATCAATGTGGTATCATTGTGGTATCATTGTGGCTTCATTGTGGCATCATTGTAACATCATTGTGGTATCATTGTGGTATCATTGTGGCATCATTTTAGCATTATTGTAGCATCATTGAGGTATCATTGTGGCATCATTTTAGCATTTTTGTAGCATCATTGTGGTATCATTGTGGCATCATTGTTGTATTATTTTAGCATCATTGAAGCATCATTGTGGCATCATTGTGGCATCATTGTGGTATCATTGTGGCATCATTTTAGCATCATTGTAGCTTCATTGTGGTATCTTTGTGGTATCATTGTGGCATCATTTTAGCATCATTGTAGCTTCATTGTGGTATCATTGTGGTATTATTGTGGCATCATTGTGGTGTCATTGTGGTATCATTGTGGTGTCATTGTGGTATTATTGTGGCATCATTGTGGTATCATTGTGGCATCATTGTGTTATCATTGTGGCATCATTGTGGTATTATTGTGGCCTCATTTTAGCATAATTGTGGCATCATTGTGGTATCATTGTGGTATTATTGTGGCATCATTGTGGCATCATTGTGGTATCATTGTGGTATTATTGTGGCATCATTGTGGCATCATTGTGGTATCATTGTGGTATTATTGTGGCATCATTTTAGCATCATTGTGGCATCATTGTGGCATCATTGTGGTATTATTGTGGCATCATTTTAGCATCATTGTGGTATCATTGCGGCATCATTGTGGTATTATTGTGGCATCATTTTAGCATCATTGTGGCATCATTGTGGTATCATTGTGGTATTATTGTGGCATCATTGTGGCATATTTGTGGTATCATTGTGGCATCATTGTGGTATTATTGTGGCATCATTGTGGCATCATTGTGGTATCATTGTGGCATCATTGTGGTATTATTGTGGCATCATTTTAGCATCATTGTGGCATCATTGTGGTATCATTGTGGCATCATTTTAGCATCATTGTAGCTTCATTGTGGTATCATTGTGGTATTATTGTGGCATCATTGTGGTGTCATTGTGGTATTATTGTGGCATCATTGTGGTGTCATTGTGGTATTATTGTGGCATCAATGTGGTGTCATTGTGGTATTATTGTGGCATCATTGTGGTGTCATTGTGGTATTATTGTGGCATCATTTTAGCATAATTGTAGCTTCATCGTGGCATCATTGTGGTATTATTGCGGTATCATTGTAGCATCATTGTGGTATCATTGTGGTATCATTGTAGTATTATTGTGGTATCATTGTGGTATCATTGTAGTATTATTGTGGTATCATTGTGGTATCATTGTGGTGTCATTGTGGTATTATTGTGGTATCATTGTAGCATCATTGTGGTATCATTGTGGTATCATTGTGGTATTATTGTGGTATCATTGTAGCATCATTGTGGTATCATTGTGGCATCATTGTGGTATCATTGTGGTATCATTGTGGTATCATTGTGGTATCATTGTAGCATCATTGTGGTATCATTGTGGCATCATTGTGGTATCATTGTGGTATCATTGTAGCATCATTGTGGTATCATTGTGGCATCATTGTGGTATCATTGTTGTATCATTGTGGTATTAATGTGGTATAATTGTAGCATCATTGTGGTATCATTGTGGTATCAGGTGGTATCATTGTGGTTTCATTGTGGCATCATTGTGGTATCATTGTGGTATCATTGTAGCATCATTGTGGTATCATTGTGGTATCATTGTGGCATCATTGTGGTATCATTGTGGTATCATTGTGGTATTAATGTGGTATAATTGTAGCATCATTGTGGTATCATTGTGGTATCATTGTGGTATCATTGTGGTATCATTGTGGTATTATTGTGGTATCATTGTAGCATCATTGTGGTATCATTGTGGTTTCATTGTGGTATCATTGTGGTATCATTGTAGCATCATTGTGGTATCATTGTGGTATCATTGTGGCATCATTGTGGTAACATTGTGGCGTCATTGTGGCATCATTGTAGCTTCATTGTGGTATTATTGTGGTATCATTGTGGCATCATTGTGGTATCATTGTGGTGTCATTGTGGCATCATTGTGGTGTCATTGTGGTATTATTGTGGCATCATTGTAGCATCATTGTGGTATCATTGTGGTATCATTGTGGTATTATTGTGATATCATTGTAGCATCATTGTGGTATCATTGTGGCATCATTTTAGCATCATTGTAGCTTCATTGTGGTATCATTGTGGTATTATTGTGGCATCATTGTGGTGTCATTGTGGTATTATTGTGGCATCATTGTGGAGTCATTGTGGTATTATTGTGGCATCAATGTGGTGTCATTGTGGTATTATTGTGGCATCATTGTGGTATCATTGTGGTATTATTGTGGTATCATTGTAGCATCATTGTGGTATCATTGTGGTTTCATTGTGGTATCATTGTGGTATCATTGTAGCATCATTGTGGTATCATTGTGGTATCATTGTGGCATCATTGTGGTAACATTGTGGCGTCATTGTGGCATCATTGTAGCTTCATTGTGGTATTATTGTGGTATCATTGTGGCATCATTGTGGTATCATTGTGGTGTCATTGTGGCATCATTGTGGTGTCATTGTGGTATTATTGTGGCATCATTGTAGCATCATTGTGGTATCATTGTGGTATCATTGTGGTATCATTGTGGTATTATTGTGATATCATTGTAGCATCATTGTGGTATCATTGTGGCATCATTTTAGCATCATTGTAGCTTCATTGTGGTATCATTGTGGTATTATTGTGGCATCATTGTGGTGTCATTGTGGTATTATTGTGGCATCATTGTGGTGTCATTGTGGTATTATTGTGGCATCAATGTGGTGTCATTGTGGTATTATTGTGGCATCATTGTGGTGTCATTGTGGTATTATTGTGGCATCATTTTAGCATAATTGTAGCTTCATCGTGGCATCATTGTGGTATTATTGCGGTATCATTGTAGCATCATTGTGGTATCATTGTGGTATCATTGTAGTATTATTGTGGTATCATTGTGGTATCATTGTAGTATTATTGTGGTATCATTGTGGTATCATTGTGGTGTCATTGTGGTATTATTGTGGTATCATTGTAGCATCATTGTGGTATCATTGTGGTATCATTGTGGTATTATTGTGGTATCATTGTAGCATCATTGTGGTATCATTGTGGTATCATTGTGGCATCATTGTGGTATCATTGTGGCATCATTGTGGTATCATTGTGGCATCATTGTGGTATCATTGTGGTATCATTGTGGTATTAATGTGGTATCATTGTAGCATCATTGTTGTATCATTGTGGTATCATTGTGGCATCATTGTGGTATCATTGTGGTATCATTGTGGTATCATTGTAGCATCATTGTGGCATCATTGTGGTAACATTGTGGCGTCATTGTGGCATTATTGTAGCATCATTGTGGTATTAGTGTGGTATCATTGTGGCATCATTGTGGTATCGATGTGGTATTATTGTGGTATCATTGTAGCATCGTTGCAGCATCATTGTACCATCAATGTGGTATCATTGTAGCATCGTTGCAGCATCATTGTACCATCATTGTGGTATCATTGTGGCATCGTTGCAGCATCATTGTACCATCATTGTGGTATCATTGTGGCATCGTTGCAGCATCATTGTACCATCATTGTGGTATCATTGTAGCATCGTTGCAGCATCATTGTACCATCATTGTGGTATCATTGTGGCAGCGTTGCAGCATCATTGTACCATCATTGTGGTATCATTGTAGCATCGTTGCAGCATCATTGTACCATTATTGTGGTATCATTGTAGCATCGTTGCAGCATCATTGTACCATCATTGTGGTATCATTGTGGCATCGTTGCAGCATCATTGTACCATCATTGTGGTATCATTGTAGCATCGTTGCAGCATCATTGTACCATCATTGTGGTATCATTGTGGCATCGTTGCAGCATCATTGTACCATCAATGTGGTATCATTGTAGCATCGTTGCAGCATCATTGTACCATCACTGTGGTATCATTGTAGCATCGTTGCAGCATCATTGTACCATCAATGTGGTATCATTGTGGCATCGTTGCAGCATCATTGTACCATCATTGTGGTATCATTGTAGCATCGTTGCAGCATCATTGTAGCATCATTGTGTTATCATTGTAGCATCGTTGCAGCATCATTGTACCATCAATGTGGTATCATTGTGGCATCGTTGCAGCATCATTGTACCATCAATGTGGTATCATTGTAGCATCGTTGCAGCATCATTGTACCATCAATGTGGTATCATTGTGGCATCGTTGCAGCATCATTGTAGCATCATTGTGGTATCATTGTAGCATCGTTGCAGCATCATTGCACCATCATTGTGGTATCATTGTAGCATCGTTGTAGCATCATTGTACCATCATTGTGGCATCACCTTCAGGTACTCATTTTACCAACCTGCTGAGACCTCCTTCCCTGGGTGTGAAACTTGCAAAGCGACGAGATACAGAAGATTTAGGAAATGTATGACTCTTTTGTTTTTCATTATATCTCTCCTGTGTATAAGGAGATCTCTGTAAATTCTCTTTGTGACAAATAAATCACTGGCCAAAAGTGGAGCGCAACTAATAAAAGCTGGTATTTTGTGTGTTAATATTGCTACTTTTAATGGCAGCGTATTTGTTTTGAGCTTTGTTAATTTGCGCTTCTGAGCGAAGCAAGCGTCTAATGTTGCTGAGATATATTTAGCGATCATGCATGCTTAGAGGAGACCTAGATATCAATTTAAATAATTGTCAGGCAATGGTCGGAAGAGTGCAGTAGAAATAGAGAAAAACAAATAAAACAAAGTGGAGACAAATTGCAGCGGCAGAAGTACACAGTGTAAAGTAGGCGAATCTGTGCATTCTTTAACTGATGATTGCAATTAAAAGAAAAAAAAATGCAGGACTGGTTGGTCTCGAGGCAAGACGCCGGCCTTGAGACAGAGAGGTTGTGAGTTCAAATCCCGGCTGAACCAGTTGGGATTTCTATTTATAATTTCTCTCTGCGGTAACCACCCCTGGTCTCAGCAGCGAGGCCCGGCTTGAAATGTCAATTACTCATCGACGAAAAAAAATGTGAGTACCTCCGAAGACGGAGTTATCTACCTGTACGGCGAGAGACCCCTGTGCACATTGCTGCCAGGGAAAAATGGATTAACACGCAAAATTTAGTTCCTTGTCTCTAGGGACCTCGCTTGATGTGAAAGCTGGGGAACGCAAAAAAAAAACAAAAAAGAGAAGAATTTGAGAGACTTTGCTGCACTGTACAAAACGAAATGTGAGATCAATTACTTTATCGGTCCCCATATGTATGAGAGGCTATGAGTAACAAGCGGTTGAAAGATAACAAGAACATATTCAGCAGCTTTGTGTATGTCTCGTGTAAGTCTTCAGGTTATTTAAATAGAATTTTGTTCTATATAACTTAATATTTACTTAACTGTTTTAATTTATTTTAAAATAACATTAACTGTGATTACAGTTTTGTTTTATTTACTCTTATTTTATACAACGGAAATTGTAATTGCAATCTCTTGGTTTTTCTTTTCTTACATAGCGCGAACGTTAAAACTGCAACTCATCTTTTTTTCTGTGTAGAGTGAGTAAAAGTAAAGTAAAGTACCCCCGTCACGCCAAGTGGCGTATAGGGAAATATGGTGTTAGTGACCCTATATTTTACAGACCTTCAGCACATGATTTTTGGGGTAATGTGATCGGTATTACGCCTTTACTTTCCCAGAAAAAAAATCCGGTACCCATTTAAGGCTGGGTGAACCCGGAAGCCGTCGGTTGGGATCGAACTCTACCCCTCATACATTTGACGTGCCCTTATGCTCTTATATATTTCTTCTTCCAGTTAAGAGACTTCACGCTCGTGTGGGTACTGGAGCTCTAGCCGTCGCCACCGTATCTCTGAGCCTGCCCGCTGAAGGGGAACCGACCAATGGTTGTGACGTTAGCATTGTGAGCAGAGGTGGTTGTGGGTAAAATGAGATCATCCGTCTATAGCTCGAGACGTCACAAGTATTGGGTGTTTTCGGGAAAACTGCTTCAGCGGACAGGCTATGCGATATCGGTGGCGACGCTCTGACTACGGTCAGTGGAGAAAAGCATGGAACGACTGTCACCTGCAGCGCACGTCGTAAGAGGACACTACGGAGGTTGAGGTCAAAGTCTTCGTTGGTGCTACGGACTTTGTTTCGTGTACGTCACCTGAAGCCATCTTCAGTGCTCTCGTTAGAGTGTGATGGACTTGCATCGTAATGGGGAATGTACTTAGCAGGGGTTTTTAGAGACTTTAAATTCTTGTTTCACCATCTACCTTTAGGAGACTTTAAATTCTTGTTTCACCATCTACTTTTTGGAGACTCTAAATTCTTGTTTCACCATCTACTTTTAGGAGACTTTAAATTCTTGCTTTACCATCTACTTTTTGGAGACTTTAAATTCTTGTTTCACCATCTACTTTTTGGAGACTTTAAATTCTTGTTTCACCATCTACTTTTTGGAGACTTTAAATTCTTGTTTCACCATCTACTTTTTGGAGACTTTAAATTCTTTTTTCACCATCTACTTTTTGGAGACTTTAAATTCTTGTTTCACCATCTACTTTTTGGAGACTTTAAATTCTTGCTTTACCATCTACTTTTTGGAGACTTTAAATTCTTGCTTTACCATCTACTTTTTGGAGACTTTAAATTCTTGTTTCACCGTCTACTTTTTGGAGACTTTAAATTCTTGTTTCACCGTCTACTTTTTGGAGACTTTAAATTCTT
This sequence comes from Megaustenia siamemsis, assembly GCA_032433765.1. Taxonomy (NCBI): domain Eukaryota; kingdom Metazoa; phylum Mollusca; class Gastropoda; order Stylommatophora; family Ariophantidae; genus Megaustenia; species Megaustenia siamemsis. The sequence continues at coordinate 107,925,873 of JAVIAB010000051.1, forward strand.
GTTTCACCATCTACTTTTTGGAGACTTTAAATTCTTGTTTCACCATCTACTTTTTGGAGACTTTAAATTCTTGTTTCACCATCTACTTTTTGGAGACTTTAAATTCTTGTTTCACCATCTACTTTTTGGAGTACTGGAGATATTCTCCAAGATACAACTACACAACGGTGCGCTCGCATGGAAAGAGAGTTAAACGCTATGTGGCTCGGTTTGGATTGTAAAATTGTATAATATAATTAATTAGTACCACATGCTCTTATCTCTAAACAGATTTCACACTTCTCTGCGGGGTACCTACTGAATACGAACGTTTGGTCATTTGATTTGCCCAGTGGGAATATAAAGCAGATATAGATCACGTTAAGAGATCAATCGACGTGTGAACTCTCACTGAGCCATTCTTACCCAGACACAGTACCAATCTTTGTTAGTTTGACCGTTTAGCCCTATAATCCTGCCTCATGTCTAGATCCCACTTCCCATTCATCTGATCTGTAGTGAATCAATTTCCGTAATATTTATTTCGTGCTACCTACAGTTTCACAGCTGGGAGATGTCCTTCCTAGTTTCGTTTTACATTGCGGTAATATCAGTTTACATCAGTTACGAATTCTGGTTGTTATTATGAGAGACAGTAACACACCAGAGATGCCGACACGCGACAGATATATGGGCAAGACAGAAGGCAAGCAGAAAACAGATTGACATATAGAAAGACAGATATATAGATGAAAAGACGACAGTGCCAGTCGAGAGACAACTAGATCTAATATACAAAATAGATAGATGATTAGATAAGAGATAAGAGGGAGAGAATCATAGATATAGAATCATAGATATATAATCATAGATATGGAATCATAGATCTAGAAAGATACAGGGACAGTGAGAGACAAAATGTGACGCTAAGGAGAATTAACAAGAGAAAATAAGCCATTTCTGCATACAAGATTATGATAAGATGCAAACACGCACACCTGTACAATAGTTGGGGAAATGTTGGGAGTCTCACTAAACAAGGACACAACATATAAAATGCTTCCTTCTTATCTTGATATCTTACATGTCAAAAATAATCACTAGTCATGTACACATTTACATGCAGTTTGTATATAAAAGATGTCAATATTCTGTGCAAGCCACACATGTTTTGAAGTGAAAGTCATAAATCTAGACACTTGAATAATCACATCGATATAAATCAAATATTAAAGTAAGAGAATGTGATCACCGGAAGAGTACTGCCAGTTTTGATTAGCGTTTCGATTCTTTCAGCTTCTTGTGAACTGGCTCCTGATAACGATCTTTTGCTAGCAAAGTAACACGACGAGTTGCCAGATTGGCACACACACAAATCTTCCATGAAAGAAATATCTGTTACAAAATAATCTGAAATATAATTGTAATAAATTAAAATACATGTTTTAATTGTTACAAATATTATTTTCTGGAATCTTTCAATAATTTAAAATAAAGAAAATAATGAATAATACAACGCCTCGTGTTGTATAGAAAATATGGATTTAGTGTCCACACATTCACACACATACACATACACACTCAATGTTATAAGTAACAATTTATTGAAACTCCCATAAAACAAGAAAATCGTGTTATATCAGGTCTTTGAAGCACTGGTGTTGTTCTATTTATAACCTGTCATCGCCATAGCACGAGAACCCAAACTTCTGGCAGGTCTAGTTTAAATTAGAGGAAAATAAAAATGAAAAATTGTATTGGGCAGCTGAACAAATCTGGAAACAGAACAAATATATAGCATTTCAGCCACGGGCCTTCATCAGAAGTAGGAGAATAGATAACAAATAAACACGGATAGTCTACTAATAGCGAGAAAATGTCCAGAAGTGGCAGAAAGATCGAAGATATTCCTAGTCATTTTGATATGAAATGTTTAGATTTATTTGTTGACGTTGTTCATGCTTTATACGCAGCCTGGCCCGATCATTGTGTCTACCTCTAGCTTTAATTACTTGTAACATGTGCTCGGCCGCCTATCCAGAAATGTTCGGAAATTTCTGTATAGTGTCGCCTCAAGCATCGAAACTCAGATGCGAGGCAACTTTCCTCACCTTCTCAGGGTAATACCCTGGTACCCATTTCTGCCAACGGCTGGGTCGACCGTGGGGGGTATTTTTTTTTCCAACCGCGAGTACAATTCACACTGCTCCCAGCGGGAATCGAACACGTGTTGTCCGAACGGCGGTAGTCCAGTCGGGTGTTTTCCCAACTCGGCTACCGAGGCCCCCTGGGTGTAAACTCGCGTGCTAAGACGCCGGTTCAAGTCTCGTACTTTACCTTACTTGTAACATTTGTCATGTGAATGTCGGTACTGTTAAAGTCCTGCAAATTAACCGGAAATCGTTACAGCTCGTTCAACTGAACATACGCCGCTATATATGCTATTATATTTGGAAAAAAAAAAAACAGGAGTAAGGCAAAGATGCCTTCTAACTCCATTTATCTTTCTACTGGCAATAGATTGGATTATCAAAATAACTCAGAACAACAGAAATGGAATCCAGTGGTCACTGACCAAGCAACTTGATGACTTAGGCTTTACTGATAGCATAGCTCTCCTATCACATAATCATCAACAGATGCAGGATAAAATTATCATACTTGATGAGAGATCACGACAACTGGGACTGAAAATAAACAGAGATAAGTCCAAAGTTGCGAGAATTAATGCAGTTGGCAATAACCAAATAACAATAGGAGAAATATCTCTACTAGACGTACAATCTTACATATATCATAGCAGTAATATAGAAAAAGAATGAGAAACAGAGAATTATATCAAAATAAGGGTATCAAAAACAAGAGTTCGTTGCACGAGAAAACATACGGAAATAAAAATAAATTAGGTGAAATTAAAAAATAAACAGTTTCAACTCCAATATTAAGTCAATGCTATTATAAGGCTGTGAAACATGGAGAACAACACAAATGAAAAAAAAATCACTAACATAGAATTATGGAAAAAGTAGCAGTCAAATACCAGTGGATAAGGAGATACAGTGAAGACGATGGCGCTGGATAGGACACACACTACGGAGGCCAACTGAGAGTGTTACACAACAGGCCCTTTTTAAAATCCCCAACGAAAAAGACAAAGAGGAAGACCAAACTATTCTTGTAGAAGACAGATGGAAGCAGAGATGAATATGATGGGGAAGACATGGAATGATCTTAAGAGAATGGTAAGAAACAGAAAGGGCTGGAAGGTGTTTGTTGAAGACCTATGCTCCACTGGGAGTTGAAAAGTAGAAGAAGAGGAGGAAGATAAGCTATTATATAATAACTTTTGGTACATTTTTAAAATTATGTTCAGTATTGAGAACGTGGTTTCTTTCTTTCTAAGAAAAACTCGGTTTCGATTTGAAGCTGGGGTGACTCTAGGAGCCGTCGATCGTGATCGAACCACTTGCTCATAGCCACTAACGACATCTCTAACGCGATTCCTTTTAAACGTGTAGATCTATTGTAACAGTACTAGGGTAGTGCATGAAAGCACTTTAATCTTTCAGATCAAGTAGCACCGGTTGGTGTTGTTAAGGTAATTTTAGAAACTATACTAATGATGATGTATTTGTATAGGTTTCTGTTTGTTTTGGTTTTTTTTTCGCTTCCATCCCTGAGAGGTTATTTTGTGTTTATGATTTGTAAACTGGGAATACTTTAAAAAAATTTTTTAACATAACAAAGTTTGACCCCAGAAACTACATTTTGGCGTAGTTTGCTATAGGACTAGGTACTATATTTCCTCTATCTTGAGACCAATGATCACATGTAAGAATTGATGTAATGAATATTTTATTAAGAGGCGAGCAACATAACCACCACGCAACAGCAAGACTCACAAATAAATATCCTGTTTGTAGTAAGTGAATAGCGGTGCAAACATACAAACAAACAAAACCTCCAGAAATTCTGGAGTAAATCACATATCGTGATAATAGTTTATGAAAATATCGGATTTAAAATATATAGAAATATTTATTTAATATCTAAAATAGTTTTTGTATATTTACACATTTCGTGAATACAGTATTAAAGAAATATGTGTCTGTAATTAAAAAGGAAACGGAACATTTATGAAATAAGAATATTTTAGCTAACAAAATAAGCAAACATCGTGTGTTTGGCCAGTAATAAATAAGAGAAAATGTGTCGATGGACAGTATATATAGAAAGTTCGCTTCTCCCAGGCACCGTTTGGAGCAATAATCAAACATGAAGTAAATTTGTCAGATTACAGATTCCACAAATCGATTCTGTGTCGAAGCGCCCAGCGGAATCAGATGAATCAGACGATTATCAGATACATAATCGAATATGTACATATTTTTGTGCATCTCAATCACGCTGGAACTAAAAAGCCCACACTAGAACAGAGGTTTTCAAAGTTGGCTATATAGTTCGCATGGGGAGCTGTGCGCGGGTTGTCCTAACCAGGAAACATAATCCATGGATCGGGTTGGAATTACCACAGCGGGTGTGGAAAAACTAGTCGGGTTACCGCTGTTTGCAATTAACAAGACTTGTGACAACTAAGAAATAAAATAAAGAAATGTTGCACGAAGCCACGTTAATAAAGCAATAACAATTACAGTGAATGGAACATTTTAACATTTTCATTTTTAGCGCAATATCCTTAGAGAGTATCCTTATGAGATCACATGTGTTGCAGTAGCTAGTACGGGCTTGAATGAGTGCTCGTGGGTTCTGTTTGAGTAGAACACTTGCCAGCCACCTGTTATAGGCATAAACAGCGAGGAACAACAGTTAATGTGCATTATATTCATCATATTGTGTTGTGTCCGTACCGATAGTTGGTTACCGTGTAACGTCATTTCTAATCGTCTCACGTTTTGATGATACACACTGTTACGTTCTCCACTCCTTCAGTTACGAATATCTCTCATTTAGGTCCATGTTTCTGCTTCATAAGATGTGTGGTCTTCATAGATGCAAGGTAAAATGGGGATTAGAGCTGACACTACGGGATAGTTGAGGAATGTCGATAGCGCTAAGGAGTTCGTGCCGCAGGGGAAACACTTTACGTAAGTTTTAGAACTACTGCCTATGCGTTGAACGATATGGTATGGAAACCGCTGCTATAGCACTGATTTACATTCCTCTAACCTTTCTGATTCATTGACGAGGGTGTGCAGTAATATATGAAGTAGTTACACCATAAACATCTCACTGCATGCTTTTCTGTCGACATTCTGTTTCGAGTTTTCTTTCTCTAGTCTTTTGTTTTGGAAAACAGAAAACTTCACATTGGTGATTTTCCTTCTCGACATCACAAGCATTATCCACTAAAGTGTTGCCTCATTTATTTTTAATAAATGCAATTAAGGTTTATTTCTTGGCAGCCGCGATTGCTCAGTGGTTAATGAACTGGACTACAAAGGACAAGGGGTAGGGTTCGATCCTAACCAACTGCTTCCGGGTTCACCCAGCCTTAAATGGGTACCGGATTTTTTTTCTGGGAAAGTAAAGCAGCACGGGCGTAATACCGACCACATTACCCCAAAAATCATGTGCTGAAGGTCTGTAAAATATATGGTCACTAACACCATATTTCACTAAACGCCACTTGGCGTGACGGGAGTACTGTACTTTTTTTTTTAATGTTTATTTCATGCTGGATAGTCGAATAACTTCATAGAATTTGTTTTGTTGATTAGGTTCAAGTTTTTTTATTTGGTAAGATTAAACTAATTCGATTTATGTTTACTTTCTATCAATTAGGTTTGTTGGTTCATTTCAAGGGACAAATCCGCTTCTCCGTTTTAACTGATTTGGTTTATTAGTTCGTTGCCAGCAGCTTGTTTCAAACAATTTAGTTTCAGTTAATTTTAGGTAATTTAGTATATTATTAGTCTCAAACAAATTTAAAAAAAGACAGACATCCAAATGCGAGTGAGAGAGAAAGAGAGAGAGAGAGAGAGAGAGAGAGAGAGAGAGAGAGAGAGAGAGAGTAATTGTTGAAAATAGTTTTAAAATTTATTTCAGAATATGGCAAGGTAAACATTCCGATAAAACATTAGTTTTTTTTCGGGAGAGTATGGGTGGTGGCGAGATGTAGGCAATAACTTTTTTGTTTCAAGCGAGCGGTGAGGACTAACTTACAGATGGAGGCGTTAGAGATTATGGCAACGTTTTGTATCTTTTGTGGAATGGACGGGTTGTTGAACACACAATTACAGCCCCATGATAGTCTGTAACACGAGAAACAATTACGCTGAAACACGAACATGAAAATCACTCGAAATTATAAATATAATTGTTACCTTTTTTTTTATATTACATTCTGACATTAATCAACACTCTGTTAAGGTGATTACAAGACTCTAGTGTTTCGTTCAAATATGCAGTTTTGCCCAGTTTCTAGTGATTTCAATGTTTGCTCCATTGATTTGCTCCATACTTTGAATTTCCACCCCTGTCAATATTTTCTAACACAGTACGTAAAAGACGTATATCGTTATTTTTCTCTTTACATAAGATGTCGCAAGATAAACTATTTACTGATACATTTATATTTGATTAATTATGATTTTTTGTTGTTGCTTTTCTCATAATTTTATCATAAACCTATTGATATGAGATGTAATGTTGATTGAACGTATGGACAAGATGCTAAAGTGTGTAATATTGTATGTACGTTAGTGTGTTATATATTTTATTCTTTTGCGATATATGTATATAGTGTATTAATATAGCATACATACAATGCTTTGTTTCTAAAAGGGGGGAACATATTATCGGAGCTCCATCGTCGCTAAAATGAGATAACCATAATCCACCAGACCATTAAAGTTAGTGAAATCAACAGATTACAATTTCTAAAAATATATTAGGCAGCACTTTAGGGATGGTGCTAGTGATGTCGAGATAGCAAATCGTTAATGTGAAGATTCCTGTTTTGCTAAATTGATATCATTAAACGTTTATTTATCACATGAAATGTTAAAATAGGCTGTAATACTAAACTAGAAGCATACTGTAACGAGTTCCGGCCTGTTCAGGCTGAATATATATGTGTATGATGGTGTGTGTGTGTATGTGTGATGGTGTGTGTGTTTGTCTGTGTGTTGAAGATCGAGAGGTGAAGCAGATACAAAAAATACTCACTAAAGCTGATAGCAGATAGATAGTTGGAGCTCTTTACCTCAGTTGAATATAGTTTACTCAGATAAAACTCGATGTAGCATTGAGCAAATCAGACCATTCAATTTTTAAAGATCCAGCGATGTTATCAAACAGTTTGATGTTAAATAAATATTGAATTTTCATTGCAAATGTTTCTAAAAGCATTTCACAGAGATTGGAGTTTTTTTTTTTTTTTTTTTTTAAGCGATCGCCGTTTTTTAAACCATATAGACTGACAAGTATAAACGAAACAGAAATCCTTAACACTCAACAAAAATGCTATTTGTCAAGAACAGTATGAAACCTTTGCTCATTCCTTCCACCACATATTGAGGTCATGACTCTTCTTGTTTTACTCAAAATGCAATATTTACGTTTTAAAAATACAGTTCGATCCTATTAATACCCTAAAGATTATCATGAGTACTCTGTATTCCTGTTAAAAAAATGATTAAGCCACATTTGTAACGATTGTAAATTATCTTCGCTTGAATATGATGCTGTGTGTGCTTTAAAAAAAAAAAATTATTATTTTAAAACATTTTACCACTAGTTTTATTTCATACAAGCGCAGACATCATTTTAGTATTTGAAAAAGAAATGATCTTCTCGTTTACGTCAGCCATTTTTAAATCCACGCATAATTGTATCATTAAAATCACCTTTTTTTCAAAACAGTATAACAGCGGTGCGCGTGGATTTCGGTTCCTTCGCAGAGTTTATTACATGTTTGTAATAAAAACCCAAAGTGAGTCTGTTGCTTGAAATCCGTAGAACAAGCTTAAACTTGTAATTACAGCGCAGCTGAATACATTCTTGATGTTTGTTCAAATATGTGTTTGTTCTACCAATTCGTTGTTGATAAACAAGGGACAGAATCAGCTTAGATGCTAAGGCAGAGTATTTTTCTTGCTTTTAAACGCCATACCAGGTTTCGTGAGTAGTCTGTGACGATTCTCAATATGAATTTTGAGTGGCATCACCTTCCCTCACAACGACATCTACTCGTAATCTTCTGTAGCTTAGGGTAATTTATTTTCACGAAGCAACGAGATTAAGTGAAGAATTATTTCAGCAACAAGTATGTCCGACGTTGAAATTTGTTGGAAGTGTGTAATTCCTGAATGTTTGTTTTGGGTTGTTACAGTGGAAGCAATAAGAGAACCAAGTTTTGGGTTATTACTGTAGAGCAAAAAGAGAACCCCGTCGTGGGTTGTTACAATGGAGGCAATATAAGAACCCAGTCTTGACTTGTTACAGAGGAGGCAATAATAGAACCCAGTTTGGGGTTGTTACAGTGGAGGCAATAAATAAGAGAACAGTGTTTTGGGTTGTTAAAGTGGAGGCAATAAGAGAACAAAGTTTTGGGTTGTTACTGTGGGGCAGTAAATAAGAGAACAAAGTTTTGGGTTGTACTGTGGGGCAATAAATAAGAGAACCAAGTTTTGGGTTGTTACTGTGGTGGCAATAAATAAGAGAACAAAGTTTTGGGTTGTTACTGTGGGGCAATAAATAAGAGTACAAAGTTTTGGGTTGTTACTGTGGAGGCAATAAATAAGAGAACAAAGTTTTGGGTTGTTACTGTGGGGCAATAAATAAGAGTACAAAGTTTTGGGTTGTTACTGTGGAGGCAATAAATAAGAGAACAAAGTTTTGGGTTGTTGCTGTGGGGCAATAAATAAGAGAATAAAGTTTTGGGTTGTTACTGTGGAGGCAATAAATAAGAGAACAAAGTTTTGGGTTGTTACTGTGGATGCAATAAATAAGAGAAAAATGTTTTCGGTTGTTACAGTGGGGCAATTAGAGAACTCTGTTTTGGTTTGTTACAGTGGAGACAATAAGAGAACCATGTTTTAGGTTGTTACAGTGGAGACAATAAGAGAACCATGTTTTAGGTTGTTACAGTGGAGACAATAAGAGAACCATGTTTTAGGTTGTTACAGTGGAAGCAATAAGAGAACCCTGTTTTAGGTTGTTACAGTGGAAGCAATAAGAGAACCCTTTTTAGGTTGTTACAGTGGAGACAATAAGAGAACCATGTTTTAGGTTGCTACAGTGGAGACAATAAGAGAACCAAGTTTTAGCTTGTCACAGTGGAGACAATAAGAGAACCAAGTTTAGGTTGTTACAGTGGAAGCATTAAGAGAACCATGTTTTAGGTTGTTACAGTGGAAGCAATAAGAGAACCAAGTTTAGGTTGTTACAGTGGAAGCAATAAGAGAACCAAATTTTGAGAGTTTCCCCTGTCGTACCATAAAAGATGGTTCTAGAATAGGGAGAGTTTCTTCGCGCGCATGAAGAATGCAAATAAAAAAAAAAATTCTCAGACAAGATCCTAGCAACAGGGACATTACATCCGTGTTGTCTAGAGCATAACATGATCTCTCCAACAAAATAATGGAAGAAGAAATGCATGTAAGAAATAATTCCGTGCAAGAGTGAAGTACTACTACTAATAAAAATTATAATAACAAAGATAATAATATTAACTTCAGGCTTTCTACCTCGAGAGATAAATATTACTTTTTCACCATGTTACGTATCACCTGAGGTAAGTGTTAATATATCTCCACAACTTCCTGCCTCTACAATGTTATCATTTCTGCTGTTTCACAATAGTAAAAGTAAAAAGTAAAGTAAAGTACCCCCCGTCACGCCAAGTGGCGGCGTATAGGGAAATATGGTGTTAGTGACCCTATATTTTACAGACCTTCAGCACATGATTTTTGGGGTAATGTGGTCGGTATTACGCCCGTGCTGCTTTACTTTCCCAGAAAAAATCCGGTACCCATTTAAGGCTGGGTGAACCCGGAGCCGTCGGTTGGGATCGAACCCTACCTCTTGTCCGTAGTAGTCCAGTTCACTAACCACTGAGCTATCGCGGCTCGTTTCACAATAGTAAGTTAACTAATTCTAGACGAAGGGACTAACTGCTCTTCCTTGCTGTTACAACTCACTTGAGAGCAAGTTGTGATTGATCCCGCGTTTATCTTATATCCAAGCTAGTTCTCTGATTACAACACATCGTAAATAAGAATTCTAGTTCTTATTTTATTAACATATTTTAACATTTTTATAGTTACAACCAATGAGGAAGTTCTCAAAGAGGCCAATACAAAAAGGCAGCCCCCAAAAAACATCAGAAAGAAACAATCAACAACTTTTGGGCACATCATGAGAAGAGGAAAGTTGGAATACTTGGTTACACCTGGAAAATAAAATGAAAGAGAGATCGCGGACGACAAAGAGAGAAAATACTGGATAGCTTGGTGTCATGGTATGGAAAACAGTCAAAAACAGAACTGATACGATGCACTGTAGATAGAAGTTTGTGGAATGACATGATCGCCTACACCAACTGGTATGGCACATGATGATGATAGTTACAACTACCTACGTCAGGTTTACATTTACACTACCGTTAAATATTTTATACTACAGACCAGGTTTGCAGTAGAAACAGACCTCAGACCTTTTTTATAGCTGCAATGGATATACTAATATCATTATCATTATCAAGTACCAGGCCTGCTGGCGTAGGTGATCATGTCTCTCCACAACTTTCGATCACGACAGTTATTTTTCCTTTCTGTTGTTGACCTTCTGCCAAGCCATTCTCTTAAGTTGTCTGGTATCTTTTCCCCTTGCTTCCCTCTATCTCTTCGTCCCTCAATTTTCCCAGTTGTTACAATATATCCCAGTTGTTCTCTTCTCATTACATAGCCAAACAATGATAATTGTTTCTTCCTAATATTGGAAGTTAGCTCTCTTTTTGCCTTGGCTTCTTTCAGAACGTTTTCATTACTCTTCTTTGCTGCCCATGGTATTCTCAACATTCTTCTGTAAAACCACATTTTATAATATATGAAGTATATAATAATATGCTTCAGTTTTATATATTGATTGATGAGTATGGAAACTTTGTTTTTGTAAGTACAATACATTGTATCAATGATAATCCCGAACATTCGTGTGCTTGCATGAGATACTATTTTATTGAAGTACTGTTACTGCCCTCATATAGATTACATTTAACGACAAGTAAAGTAATCCAGGTCAGAACTATGAGCTAAATATGTCATTGTCTCTAATGTTTTTGGCTTTCTCATTAACTTTTTTTTCTATAAGCCATTACCGAAACATCTGTTTCATCTCCGTATTTCTTTTGCTCTCAAATTTTAACGTTTGTCACACAATTTCATGGTTTCCTACTAATCTATATGTCCAATAATATTTTCGTTCAAAATCTTTAAACGACAAAAATCACTTGGAAATATGTTTGATTTTAGTCAGTTCACATTTTCACGCACTTTCATCATATTCGGTAATTGTGCTTGTACGGTTGCACACTAGAATGCCTGATTTTGTGATTTAACTTTGACAAGTCTTCAGTTTGACATGTCATTAATTATCCATCTTCAGGTTGTGTCAGTTTGATAGTTCCGCCAAACAGTTCTTTTTGTTGCATCAAGTTCGTTGTTTTCGCAATCCTCATTTTTGTAGCGCAGACTTTGTGTGCAGGACATAGATGAAGAGACTGTATTTTATGTGTAACAAAGAAAAAGATATGACATGAATAACATAAATGAAGATATTGTATTATATGTGTAACAAAGGTGGAGATATAACATAAATAACATAAATAAAGAGATTGTATTATATGTGTAACAAAGGTGAAGATATATCATAAATAAAGAGATTGCATTTATAAATATGTGTATCAAAAGTGAAGATATAACATAAATAAAGAGATTGTATTATATGTGTAACAAAGGTGAAGATATATAATAAATAAAGAGATTGTATTATATGTGTAACAAAGGTGAAGATATGACATTAATAACATAAATAAATACGTTGTATTATATGAGTAACAGAGGTGAAGATATAACATAAATAAAGAGATTGTACTATATGTGTGGGTGTCCGGTTAGCGCAATCGATAGGCGGTTGGCTTACCACGGCAACAGCCGGGGTTCGTACCCTGGCGAGGACACCTGGGTTTTACTAATTCCCTAAAAATTAGTGGGAGCCGCGATAGCTCAGTGGTTAGTGAACTGGACTACTACGGACAAGAGGTAGGGTTCGATCCCAACCGACGGCTCCGGGTTCACCCAGCCTTAAATGGGTACCGGATTTTTTCTGGGAAAGTAAAGCAGCACGGGCGTAATACCGACCACATTACCCCAAAAATCATGTGCTGAAGGTCTGTAAAATATAGGGTCACTAACACCATATTTCCCTATACGCCGCCACTTGGCGTGACGGGGGGTACTTTACTTACTACTTTACTATATGTGTAACAAAGATGGAGAGATTATTCTTTATGAATGACATAAATGGAAAGAGTGTATTATACAAATATTTCCATTTCTTTTTAACTTTGTCTGTGTTGACCTTATCAAAACCAACAGGTGTGCAACTAGTGATAGCAGATAGCGAAGTGAGTGCACGTTAGTGACACTAGAAGTTGCACAAACACTTTCCCCGCCTTTGTGTTCATCTTTACTGCCTGCTGCACCGTGAAGTCAGAACTCTTGTAGTCTCTCTTGCCAATAGCCGTGATGATGTTGTACGTGTATATGTTGTCTATTGTTATTACAATAATCGTCCATGAGAACAGCCTGTCGATTTCGTTGTCACGAGTCCCGCGTTATGACAAGCACAGTTAGCGGTGCCATAACATTTGCCATCTGTCTGCTGGTAACATCGATTCCGAATCAAAATATTGAATCATAGTCTAACACGACAAATGAACTATTTCACTGTGTCTCAGAAACTCTCCACTTGGCATTAATAGTTGTTTTAGCCTTCATTCACATACTACATAATATTGGAGAGTAACTGAGTGCTACAACCAATCTTCCTACTCTGTCTCTCTCTCTGCGATCAAGATTCAATCAGAGTAGGATTCCAGACACTTATGAAGTCAGCTGTCAGTTTCAGTGATTTGATTGCCCCATATAGTTTTTCTTCCAGAGAGGTGGGTGTGGACCACGTTGTCTTTCTCATGTCTGTGTACTGGGGGCAATCCAGTAGAACATGTTTTGTTGTCATGTTGTCCAGTATGCAGTGGCATTGGCTGGTTGTACCATTTTGAATTTGGTTAACATGTGATTTCTCATTCTATTGTGGCCAGTGCGTAGGCGAAGTATAATGACTTGATCCCTCCTTGATAGTTGGTGGTATCCGTCACTTTCGTTATGCTTTGGGTGTCTCGTAGGCGAAGTATGATGACTTGATCCCTCCTTGATAGTTGGTGGTATCCGTCACTTTCGTTATGCTTTGGGTGTCTCGTAGGCGAAGTATGATGACTTGATCCCTCCTTGATAGTTGGTGGTATCCGTCACTTTCGTTATGCTTTGGGTGTCTCGTAGGCGAAGTATGATGACTTGATCCCTCCTTGATAGTTGGTGGTATCCGTTCTTTGCTCTAGAAAATAAAATAAAAACGAAACCGCCATCTTATTACGTAGTGTGGACCCACGTTTAATTTAGTCGACAATATCGTTGTCCTCACAATTGTTTGCTAACAACTGCTTGGTTTCATGCTATGTACATCCACAGCACACATCTTTGTGTTCCTTGTAAGAGTCATGATTGAGTGCATGATAGTTTTCATCTTTTTTGTAGTGATAACACAATCCTTTGATTACAGTTTCAGCAAATTGTCACGTGTTACAGCTTCCAATCGATCTCTATGTCACTCCAATCATTTCATGCTTGATTAGTGTGCTCTTGATATCGGTTGTGTTTTAAAACAGCCGATGATATCGCAAACCTGATAGTGGGAAAACATTGAAGCTCAGATACGGAAGGAGGGGGGATGAGGGTCAACAACCTTGAAGAGAGAATAAAGATCGTGGACAACTCGTCGCGTGGGCGACATAAAGACTCTCGGGAGAATTTACATATCAGGCTTGACAGCATTTAGGAGAGTCGTTGTTAACTAGCAGTTAGGACAGTCGTTGTTGACCAGCAGTTAGGATAGTTGTTGTTGACTAGCAGTTAGGACAGTCGTTGTTGACTAGCAGTTAGGATAGTCGTTGTTGACTAGCAGTTAGGATAGTCGTTGTTAACTAGCAGTTAGGATAGTCGTTGTTGACCAGCAGTTACGACAGTCGTTGTTGACCAGCAGTTAGGACAGTCGTTGTTGACCAGCAGTTAGAACAGTCGTTGTTGACCAGCAGTTAGGACAGTCGTTGTTGACTAGCAGTTAGGATAGTTGTTGTTGACTAGCAGTTAGAACAGTCGTTGTTGACTAGCAGTTAGGATAGTTGTTGTTGACTAGCAGTTAGAACAGTCGTTGTTGACTAGCAGTTAGGATAGTCGTTGTTGACCAGCAGTTAGAACAGTCGTTGTTGACCAGCAGTTAGGACAGTCGTTGTTGACCAGCAGTTAGGACAGTCGTTGTTGACCAGCAGTTAGGACAGTAGTTGTTGACCAGCAGTTAGGACAGTAGTTGTTGACCAGCAGTTAGAACAGTCGTTGTTGACCAGCAGTTAGGACAGTAGTTGTTGACCAGCAGTTAGGACAGTAGTTGTTGACCAGCAGTTAGGACAGTCGTTGTTGACCAGCAGTTAGGACAGTCGTTGTTGACTAGCAGTTAGGACAGTCGTTGTTGACCAGCAGTTAGGACAGTCGTTGTTGACTAGCAGTTAGAACAGTCGTTGTTGACCAGCAGTTAGAACAGTCGTTGTTGACCAGCAGTTAGGACAGTCGTTGTTGACCAGCAGTTAGAACAGTCGTTGTTGACTAGCAGTTAGAACAGTAGTTGTTGACCAGCAGTTAGAACAGTCGTTGTTGACTAGCAGTTAGAACAGTCGTTGTTGACTAGCAGTTAGAACAGTCGTTGTTGACTAGCAGTTAGAACAGTCGTTGTTGACTAGCAGTTAGAACAGTCGTTGTTGACTAGCAGTTAGGACAGTAGTTGTTGACCAGCAGTTAGAACAGTCGTTGTTGACCAGCAGTTAGGACAGTCGTTGTTGACCAGCAGTTAGGACAGTCGTTGTTGACCAGCAGTTAGGACAGTCGTTGTTGACCAGCAGTTAGAACAGTCGTTGTTGACCAGCAGTTAGGACAGTCGTTGTTGACCAGCAGTTAGAACAGTCGTTGTTGACCAGCAGTTAGGACAGTCGTTGTTGACCAGCAGTTAGAACAGTCGTTGTTGACCAGCAGTTAGGACAGTCGTTGTTGACCAGCAGTTAGAACAGTCGTTGTTGACCAGCAGTTAGAACAGTCGTTGTTGACCAGCAGTTAGAACAGTCGTTGTTGACCAGCAGTTAGAACAGTAGTTGTTGACCAGCAGTTAGAACAGTCGTTGTTGACCAGCAGTTAGAACAGTAGTTGTTGACCAGCAGTTAGAACAGTAGTTGTTGACCAGCAGTTAGAACAGTAGTTGTTGACCAGCAGTTAGAACAGTAGTTGTTGACCAGCAGTTAGAACAGTCGTTGTTGACCAGCAGTTAGAACAGTAGTTGTTGACCAGCAGTTAGAACAGTAGTTGTTGACCAGCAGTTAGGACAGTAGTTGTTGACCAGCAGTTAGAACAGTAGTTGTTGACCAGCAGTTAGAACAGTCGTTGTTGACCAGCAGTTAGGACAGTAGTTGTTGACCAGCAGTTAGAACAGTCGTTGTTGACCAGCAGTTAGAACAGTCGTTGTTGACCAGCAGTTAGAACAGTAGTTGTTGACCAGCAGTTAGGACAGTAGTTGTTGACCAGCAGTTAGAACAGTCGTTGTTGACCAGCAGTTAGAACAGTCGTTGTTGACCAGCAGTTAGAACAGTAGTTGTTGACCAGCAGTTAGAACAGTCGTTGTTGACCAGCAGTTAGAACAGTAGTTGTTGACCAGCAGTTAGAACAGTCGTTGTTGACCAGCAGTTAGAACAGTCGTTGTTGACCAGCAGTTAGAACAGTAGTTGTTGACTAGCAGTTAGGACAGTAGTTGTTGACTAGCAGTTAGAACAGTCGTTGTTGACCAGCAGTTAGAACAGTCGTTGTTGACCAGCAGTTAGAACAGTCGTTGTTGACTAGCAGTTAGAACAGTCGTTGTTGACTAGCAGTTAGAACAGTAGTTGTTGACTAGCAGTTAGAACAGTCGTTGTTGACCAGCAGTTAGAACAGTAGTTGTTGACTAGCAGTTAGAACAGTCGTTGTTGACCAGCAGTTAGAACAGTAGTTGTTGACTAGCAGTTAGAACAGTCGTTGTTGACTAGCAGTTAGAACAGTAGTTGTTGACTAGCAGTTAGAACAGTCGTTGTTGACCAGCAGTTAGAACAGTAGTTGTTGACTAGCAGTTAGAACAGTCGTTGTTGACCAGCAGTTAGAACAGTCGTTGTTGACTAGCAGTTAGGACAGTAGTTGTTGACTAGCAGTTAGAACAGTCGTTGTTGACCAGCAGTTAGAACAGTCGTTGTTGACCAGCAGTTAGAACAGTAGTTGTTGACTAGCAGTTAGGACAGTCGTTGTTGACCAGCAGTTAGGACAGTCGTTGTTGACCAGCAGTTAGAACAGTCGTTGTTGACCAGCAGTTAGAACAGTCGTTGTTGACCAGCAGTTAGAACAGTCGTTGTTGACCAGCAGTTAGAACAGTCGTTGTTGACCAGCAGTTAGAACAGTAGTTGTTGACTAGCAGTTAGAACAGTCGTTGTTGACCAGCAGTTAGAACAGTCGTTGTTGACCAGCAGTTAGGACAGTCGTTGTTGACCAGCAGTTAGGACAGTCGTTGTTGACCAGCAGTTAGGACAGTCGTTGTTGACCAGCAGTTAGAACAGTCGTTGTTGACTAGCAGTTAGAACAGTCGTTGTTGACTAGCAGTTAGGACAGTCGTTGTTGACCAGCAGTTAGAACAGTCGTTGTTGACTAGCAGTTAGAACAGTCGTTGTTGACCAGCAGTTAGGACAGTCGTTGTTGACCAGCAGTTAGAACAGTCGTTGTTGACCAGCAGTTAGAACAGTCGTTGTTGACTAGCAGTTAGAACAGTCGTTGTTGACTAGCAGTTAGAACAGTCGTTGTTGACTAGCAGTTAGAACAGTCGTTGTTGACTAGCAGTTAGAACAGTCGTTGTTGACCAGCAGTTAGAACAGTCGTTGTTGACTAGCAGTTAGAACAGTCGTTGTTGACCAGCAGTTAGGACAGTCGTTGTTGACCAGCAGTTAGAACAGTCGTTGTTGACTAGCAGTTAGAACAGTCGTTGTTGACCAGCAGTTAGGACAGTCGTTGTTGACCAGCAGTTAGGACAGTCGTTGTTGACCAGCAGTTAGAACAGTCGTTGTTGACCAGCAGTTAGAACAGTCGTTGTTGACTAGCAGTTAGAACAGTCGTTGTTGACCAGCAGTTAGGACAGTCGTTGTTGACCAGCAGTTAGAACAGTCGTTGTTGACTAGCAGTTAGAACAGTCGTTGTTGACTAGCAGTTAGAACAGTCGTTGTTGACTAGCAGTTAGAACAGTCGTTGTTGACCAGCAGTTAGGACAGTCGTTGTTGACCAGCAGTTAGAACAGTCGTTGTTGACTAGCAGTTAGAACAGTCGTTGTTGACCAGCAGTTAGAACAGTCGTTGTTGACCAGCAGTTAGAACAGTCGTTGTTGACCAGCAGTTAGAACAGTCGTTGTTGACCAGCAGTTAGAACAGTCGTTGTTGACCAGCAGTTAGAACAGTCGTTGTTGACCAGCAGTTAGAACAGTCGTTGTTGACCAGCAGTTAGAACAGTCGTTGTTGACTAGCAGTTAGAACAGTCGTTGTTGACCAGCAGTTAGGATAGTTGTTGTTGACTAGCAGTTAGAACAGTCGTTGTTGACCAGCAGTTAGAACAGTCGTTGTTGACTAGCAGTTAGAACAGTCGTTGTTGACTAGCAGTTAGAACAGTCGTTGTTGACTAGCAGTTAGAACAGTCGTTGTTGACTAGCAGTTAGAACAGTCGTTGTTGACTAGCAGTTAGAACAGTCGTTGTTGACCAGCAGTTAGGATAGTTGTTGTTGACTAGCAGTTAGAACAGTCGTTGTTGACTAGCAGTTAGAACAGTCGTTGTTGACCAGCAGTTAGGATAGTTGTTGTTGACTAGCAGTTAGAACAGTCGTTGTTGACCAGCAGTTAGAACAGTCGTTGTTGACTAGCAGTTAGAACAGTCGTTGTTGACCAGCAGTTAGAACAGTCGTTGTTGACTAGCAGTTAGAACAGTCGTTGTTGACCAGCAGTTAGGATAGTTGTTGTTGACTAGCAGTTAGAACAGTCGTTGTTGACCAGCAGTTAGGATAGTTGTTGTTGACTAGCAGTTAGAACAGTCGTTGTTGACCAGCAGTTAGGATAGTTGTTGTTGACTAGCAGTTAGAACAGTCGTTGTTGACTAGCAGTTAGAACAGTCGTTGTTGACCAGCAGTTAGAACAGTCGTTGTTGACTAGCAGTTAGAACAGTCGTTGTTGACCAGCAGTTAGGTCAGTCGTTAGATCAGTAACTAGTACATGCTGATGCTCTAAATAGTGTAAAATTTTGATGTCTCACACACACACACACACACACACACACACACACACACACACACACACACACACACACACACACACACACACACACACACACACACACACACACACACACACACACACACACACACACACACACACACACACACACACACACACACACACACACACACACACACACACACACACACACACACACACACACACACACACACACACACACACACACACACACACACACACACACACAAATGAAAAGGAAGAAGAAGGGAAAAATGTATACATATATATGAGTTTGTATGCATCCACTCTTAATGTTGTTTCATGGTACAAACCACTATCATTAGAATTCCTTCAATGTCAGCAAGGGCACTGCGGCACTCACATCAGCAGTGTATGTCTGTTGAGTCCATCACTAACTAAATAAATAACAATAATCTGCTGCTTTATGAAAAAGTAGCCTGAGTGGTTAGTGTGCTCGCTTTCTAACCAATAGGGTCCAGGTTCGATCCCCAGGAAAAGGATTTTTTTTCCTAGCGTGATATCGACCATATCACCTAAATATGTGCAGTGGTCATAGAAAAATATGTTCACTAATACCATATTCTCCATACGCCTACCTACCTACCTACCTGTCCATCCGTCCGTCTGTCTGTCTAATTATATATATATATATATATATATAACAGTCATCATTTTTTGGCCATGTAATGAGAAGAGAACAACTGGAATATATTGCAACAACTGGAAAATTGAGGGACGAAGATATATAGGAAAGCAATGAGAAAAATACCAGACAGCTTAAGAGAATGGCTTGGCAGAAGGTCAACAACAGAAATGATAAATAACTGTAGAGATAAAAAAATGGGGAGAGACATGATCACCTACGCCAGCAGGCCCAGTACTTGATAATGATGATATATATATATATATATATATATATATATATATATATATATATATATATATATATATATATATATATATGCACAGACATACCCGTACAAATGCTGTCTAATTTTAAGTTTCTGATTGACCAATCGCTATCTCCTGTAACCAAATATAGACATCAATTTAACAATCAGACAAGCATGCTCTTGCAGGAATGGGCATTTCCTTGCGGTCAGAAGGTTTCTCCTCATATCTGGGCTTGATTATAAGATGTACATGTTTATATCCTGTATCAAGTAAAATACACAATTTCTATATTATTTATGTGCATTTTTTCGGTCTACAGCGTCTGTTTCATTTTTTTCTGCTTTTAAATTTAAATTATTCTTCATATTATTTATGTTTGGGAGCCGCGATAGCTCAGTGGTTAGTGAACTGGACTACAAAGGACAAGGGTAGGGTTCGATCCCAACCGACGGCTTCCGGGTTCACCCAGCCTTTAATGGGTACCGGATTTTTTTCTGGGAAAGTGAAGCGGCACGGGCGTAATACCGACCACATTACCCCAAAAATCATGTGCCGAAGGTCTGTAAAATTTATGGTCACTAACACCATATTCCCTATACGCCACTTGGCGTGACGGGGGTACTTTACTTTTTTTTTTTTAACTTATTTATGCTTCCACCAAAGTATGATAAAGATTTGAAGTATCACATTTTAGTATAAAATTATTAAAATAAGATTTTCTGTTAAACATTTAATAGGATAGCGCTACAGACATCACTGGGTAACGTCGCAAAAACCAAAATAAGATATTAAGTTCACTGTAAAAAAAAAAATGGAATAAGCTTTGAATATCAAGGTAGCGTAACTCTGTGAAACATGAACATAAGATAAAGATGTTAAAATTAAAATTATATCTTTATTTATAAACCAAATAACACCAGGGCTAAAACTAAGAATAGCAAAATGTTACATATTCTCAATATTCCTGTATGGTGCAGAAACATGGACATTAGATAAAGATGTTAAAAATTAAAATTATATCTTTATTTATAAACCAAATAACACCAGGGCTAAAACTAAGAATATCAAAATGTTACATCTTCTCAATATTCCTGTATGGTGCAGAAACATGGACATTAGACAAGAAAACAGAACAGAAAATTGAAGCCTTTGAAATGTGGATTTATTGAAGATTATGTAGAATTGTATGGAAATAAAAGAAAACAAACGATGAAGTTTTAAAGCAACTAAAAATAAAAAGAGAACCTGCCTAACACAATTAGAACAAGACAAATGAAATTTTTGCGGCATGTTAAAAGACACAACAGCCTAATAAAACTAATATTGAAAGGGAAAATACAAGGTAAAAGAAGCAGAGGCAGACCAAGTCTAACATGGACGAGCAACACCAAAAGATGGACAGTCATTCCATGACAATCTGCACCATCAAAGCAAGAGACAGAGTGGAATGGCGCTCCAGGGTAGCCAACCTTCGATGCGGAGACGGCACTAAATGATGATGATGATGAAAGTAAAAGTGTAATAATTGAATTATAAATCGGAATAAAATAATGTCAACTCTAATGCATAAACAATGGCATTTGAGAAACACAGTACAACATTGTTAAAGTTGCGCTCTACCTACAGACATGTGTGTCTCTTGTATAATCCCAAATTGCCAACCTCATAAAACAAAAGCACATGCGAGAAAATTAACGATGCAACAAACATCCTTGATCTTGAAAGGCAACTTAATAGAACGATACGGTGTATCCTCATGAAAAGGCTCGACAATTTAATTAAAGAAACATTTGGTTGGAAGCAACGGTAAAAAGTAACAGCAGATAAATGGTTGGATGCTTGAGTGATTTAGTAATTTAGAAATTCGGTCTGTTGGCCACTTCTGTAATGTGGTCTCTGTGACTGTCTCCTTTGCCAGGCTCATCATCGTGTTGCGTGTCCTTTGCAGAAATGTGCATTTTTCACCAACCCATCGGTAGGAAATGACTATCTCTAAGCAGATTTCCAACTTCTGTTGTCATGCTCATGGTATCTTTCATGTCTTAAAGCCACCTTCTTCTTGGTCTGGGTCTTTTTTCTCGTATTCCCAGAACTATACCTTTCATAATTTTTCTTTTAAGCCAACTGTATCTTTTGACATGGCCGTTGTATTTTAATTTTCGTTGTTGGATGTTGTTAATGAGCCAGTTCTTTTCAATGTTTAGGTCTTTTAATGTCGTCATTGCTCTTTCCATTATCCAAGGTATCATACCAGGTTATGAGCCAGAAAAGAACGGTCGCATCAATATAAGGCATTATCTAGCTACCTCACACAGTTGTAAGCGTAACTAAGACCCACACATTTTTAAAATCTTTTGAAAGTGATTTTTAATTGTAAATAAATATTATTACTACATTTATCTGTTATGTTTTTGTTTTAACAGTTTGTTTTTCTAACCTCTGTGCATATTATCCATGTTCCAACGGATACCAGTTCCTAGACGTATTATCGGATTGTTTTGTATAAAGCTTTAAGAGTAATCATTTTTTTTTACTCTGTTGCTACGTTCTGACCTAACTAGTTAACCGTTTCTCAGGTGGTAGTTGGAGCCGCGATAGCTCAGTGGTTAGTGATCTGGACTGCAAAGGACAAGAGGTAGTGTTCTATCCCAACCGACGGCTTCCGGATTCACCCAGCCTTAAATGGGTACTGGATTTTTTTTCTGGGAAAGTAAAGCGGCAAGGGCGTAATACCGACCACATTACCCCACAAATCATGTGCTGAAGTGAAGGTCTGTAAAATGTATGGTCACTAACACCATGTTCCCTAAAAGCCACTTGGCGTGACGGGGGTTCTTTACTTTTTTACAGGTGGTAGTTGGAGCACTTCTGGCAATGACGTCACAATTTTCATTCAGGCCGTCACGACTCTGAACTGCTTAGCAACTTCATCGGCGTTTCGGAAAAGACGATGGTTGTTAAAGACCATAGAAACAAGAATAGTCCCATAGAAACAAGGATAGTTCCATAGAAACAAGGATAGTTCCATAGAAACAAGGATATTCAACAATGTGTTCACATATACATGCGTTATGGCCTAGTGGCATAGAGAAAATGATTATGTAGAGGATGGTACCATTACACGAAATTGAGGAAAACAGAGAAGACAGTGGTTGCAAAATATCACACATGGGCTTGAATTAACAGTTGTAGACGATGAACATTTAGTAGAGTACTTGCAATAAAAATACAATCCTTGAGTAGCTGTCATGTGGGAGCCTAGTTCCAATAGGCACAAGGACGATGGAAGTAACGATGAAGATATTGATAAATGAAATAGACTACAGAACGTCACTCTGTAATATTGAGAATACCGTTAACGACAGACGATCATATCTTAATACAACCCTTTGGATTTCTTGGAGCTGAGTTATTAACTAGACACACATTTGTGATGATACACTTTTACAATATTCTTATCCTTTTTATTCTTTTCTCCTTTCACTGATACCTAAAAGGTGTTGTGGTTTACACCATTTGTCGTTCTTCAGCTGCTCGAACTGTCTGAATTAGTGAATTTCCTTTGTTGTTACATGTCTCTGTCACTGCATCTATCCATCTTCTTCTTGGTCTCCCTCTTGGTCTTTTTCCATGCATTCTCGAGAAGAACGCTCCTGATGGTGATTGATAAGGATTCATTCTGACCAGGTGTCCAAATCCATTTAAGTTGTTGTTCTATATATTCTTGGCAGGGTTTTGTTCCTACTATTTTTCTTATGGTTTCATTTGGTATTCTATCTCTTCTTGTGTTGTTTGTTACTTTTCTCAAGCATCGCATCTCACATGTATTGATCTCTCTTAAATGTGATTTAAAAAGGGTTCATGTTTGACTTTCATAGCACAAAGTTGGTAGGAAAATGCTATTTGTCATTTGTTGTTTAGATGACATAGAAATGTTTGGATGTCCTTGCAATGGTGAAAGCTGCTTCTTTACAATATTTAAAGTAATAAATTCACACATTATATATATATATATATATATATATATATATATATATATATATATATATATATATATATACATATATATGTCACTGCAGTTTTGTGTGGACCAGAGTAACTTCTTTCATATGAGCAACATATTGCGAATTTTTGAGTTCAATGAGAGCAGGAGGCCGACGTCTGGGAGCCACTAATCCTCCACTCCCAAAGTATCAAGAAACTAAAGGGTCAAAATACTCGGTCGACAGAAAGCCTGCTTCTGATAATCAGATTGCCTCCATCTGCGAAGCTCTGCATAAAGTGTTTCCTATCATATATATATATATGTATCTAATAGCATCATAATAATATATTTACATTTTTCAAATAGTGAATTACCTATCATCAGTTTGCGGTAACACTCATCTTTGGTAATGTGGTTTCCTACAAGTTATGACAACATTTGTCCGTGTAATAAATTCCAATATGGTAAATTCCAAAATTAATGCTCTTCGTCCGACACAGCGTGAGTAAATATATAATATATTGCAGTGAATAATTTCTCGGGTATCCCTGCTGAGAATACCTCAGAACTGATTCATAATTTGTTTCTTAAATTAGCCTGTGTTTACAGCGAAGAAAGCCAGACAAATAGAGAAACGTAATTTATAGACAGAGATAACAGAATTGTGAGCGGCGGGATTGTATTTGAGGAGTAGCATTTAAAGAGCAAAGGGCGTTTCGGGTCGTGCCCTTTTTTCCCTCTGTACCAGCCATTTATTAAAATGAAAGGTTAATTTTACGATAAGTTGAATGCATATTTGTTTATGGTTATATATTTGTTGAAGGGACGGGATATTGTTTACTGGATCAAACTAAATCAACACTTGTTGTAGGTGAAAGGCTGTATTTTTCCTCCAGCGTATAGTCTAGAGAAATAAAATATCTCAAAATGAAGATACGAGACTTAAATTGAGGTCTTAGCACGCCAGTTTGTACCCATATATGCTCGGTGGCCTATCAGGAGTGTTCGGAGACTCCTGTCTTGTGTCGTCTCAAAGCATCGTAACTCACGAGCGAGGCGCCATTCCAAACATGCTCAGAGTGCTACCAAGGTACCCATTTCTGCCAGCGGCTTGGTCGGCCGGGGGAGGGGGGGGGTGTTAAATGGGGTTTTCCAACCACAAGTACAATTAACAATGCTTCCAGCGGGAATCGAACACAGATTGCCCCATTAGCGTTGCAGTGCCTTTCTTTCTTTCTTTCTTTCTTTCTTTCTTTCTTTCTTTCTTTCTTTCTTTTCACAATTGCCTTTCGGCGTCTAAGGGAGATATGGTTCGCGGTTTCTTGCTCCCCTATTAATTTTTTTCTGCTCTTATAAATCTGAGTGTTTCTAGTATACTGTTTATCCACCTTTTGTTTGGCCGGCCTCTTGATCTGCTGTTCTCGTATCGTTTCTTTGTTAATCTATGTATTATATTCAGTTCTTTATACCTTATCATATGTCCGAACCACTTGTTCTTTTGTCGCTATATGTATTCAGTAGCTGTTTCCATTTCTAATCTTTCTTCTTTTGTTAACGAATCATTTCTAATATGTTTCTCTCAGGCTGTTTTCTGCCATGCGTCCAACACTCTTCATATCAGTGGCGGTTATTTTACTAATGGTTCTTGAATCTAAGGTCCATGTTTGGCACCTGTTGCACAACATTGCGGTACCAAAATTTACAAATTGATCGAATTAATAGTGGGTACGAAGTATAATCGATTTGCATTATTTGTTTTAAAACAGGTATGGGTCGAACAGGGAAAAGGCGAAATTAAAATGAAGAATAAAGAGGTGCACATGTTAACAGGTAGCAGGAAAACAGTGTTAACAGGAAAGAAGCATGGACAAATACAAATTGACAGAACTGATTGTGAGAAACAGAAAGAGAGGAATACTAGTTTTGAGGAAGACACACACACAAAGAGAGAGAGAGTGTGTGTGAGAGAGAGAGAGAGAGAGAGGGAGAGATGATTAATAAAAGAAGTGATAAATAAATATTATATTCATATAGCAGAGATTGCGGAGAGGGAAATAATTGTATATCAGTGGAGGAAATGGAAAAGTTCAAGCAGGGAACGAAGGAGAAAAATATAGAAAGATACAAAGTAGGATATTAAAATCAATGTTATATATATATATATATATATATATATATATATATATATATATATATATATATATACGCTATAAATGTATTTGCGATATATTTGAGATATGAAATGAAGCTTCATCCAATTACACTAACCAAATGAAACTATTTCATTGCTGAATGTGGCAATACTCCAGAGGTATAAATATTTCTAAACAACGCCTAGCCCATCTATTTACGTTATTTATCATATATTTTTAGATTAATTATATCATTTATTGTTGATACACTGCATCAGGTGATATATGATCTATTTACAAAAAGAAAAACATTTTATTTTAACTTTAAATAAATATTTTATAACTGCATTCCTTAAATTCACTAAAAAATAAATGGCGATAAAACCTTTATAATGGGACTATGGTCCTAATTAATTATACAAAGTATCTAAATCAGATCTGATGGATTTAAACTCATAGAAGTCGCAATCAATTGATAAAACGACACACCAGCTTCATCAGACTAGACTGGTTGGTCTGTGTCTAGAGGCACCACGAACATGTGTAACAGGGTTTAGGTTGGTCCGGTTCACCGATAATGGCTCAAGACATCAGTTATGAGTCGATGACAGCTTCCAGCTCTTTTGGTGTCAGGCACCTTGCCTCAGAAAATATCTAATACGCGTGTTTGTAAGTGTTAGTTACAGAAAATATCTAATACGCGTGTTTGTAAGTGTTAGTTACAGAAAATATCTAATACACGTGTTTATAAATGTTAGTTACAGAAAATATCTAATACGCGTGTTTGTAAGTGTTAGTTACAGAAAATATCTAATACGCGTGTTTGTAAGTGTTAGTTACAGAAAATATCTAATACACATGATTGTAAGCGTTAGTTACAGAAAATATCAAATACACGTGTTTGTAAGTGTTAGTTACAGAAAATATCTAATACACGTGTTTATAAATGTTAGTTACAGAAAATATCAAATACACGTGTTTGTAAGTGTTAGTTACAGAAAATATCAAATACACGTGTTTGTAAGTGTTAGTTACAGAAAATATCAAATACACGTGTTTGTAAGTGTTAGTTGCAAAGTAAAAGACAAATAACCAAAAGTCTATTTGCGGTAAAATGTGTGTGATTTATAAATTTAAAAAAAATTATCTAGCATGCAACTAGTTGCTAAGAAATTTAAAAAAAATGGAATGCATGAAATAGCATTGAAATGTAGTACGTGAAAGAGACAGGAATAATTGATTGGACATACACAAATGAAACTAGATTATCGAACGATAAGGGGAAAGATTAATGACAAATGGAGTTAGGGTGAGCAGTTAGGGCAAGATGATGCAGAATTTGCAGGAAAAAAAAACATGATTGAGAAAATGCAAGTCATTCGAAGTTCTCTTCTCTTCTTTGCCGTCTTGTGTCTTGCAGGGTCAAAGTTGTAACAAATTGGAGCCTGTCGAGGAAATTGCACTTAGTTTGAGATGCGCATACACATTTGTAATATGAGGCATTTGTTAATCAAGCTTGTGGGAGGTTTTCACATTCTCCTATTAGGAAATGTAGTGAGGGAATAACACAGATGCTGGGGAAGGAATTTACACATAGTTTATGGCATACAATCATCAATGTTCCCTCATATCTGTAGATCTGTTATAATATCGACTGCCAACAGTTATATTTCTAGTCTAGTATAACAGTAAGTATAATGCCAACTCTGTTCTCACTTCTAAAACATTTCGTCGCTTTTCCCCCTTTTGCTCTCTGCCAATAAATAATAGTTGCTACAAAAAACATAAACACAAACAATGTATATTCTTGCCGTACCTCGGATGTCACTGTTCTTAAAGTGGTCCCTATGTAATGCGCCAGATAGGACAATTTTCCGAAGTGAGATTGGATGCTTAAGAAAAAGCATTATTATCGTAGGAAAAGACAGTGATAAATGACCGCCATAAAAAAAAATTATAGGAATTATATCTTGCTCAAACAGAAATAAAAACAGAAAATGAAGTCATTCTCGTGAGAATGGAGAATTCACAACTTCATGTATACAGCCACAGCAGGTCGATGAGGACTCGAGAAAAAGATCAAGAGTCGATTAATGGTTGGTAAGTTGATGGTCGGTTGTTTTAGTGATTTGGTTGGTAGGTAGATTATTTATTGTTCAAGAAGCCTATAGAGGCTAACACTATGGTTCAGTGCCATGAATTGGTATCAGCGCGTGTTTTGGAGTTGTTATTTTCCCCTGTATATAGTTTTTCGACTATTATACTTTTGGACAGAATTACTGTCATTGTAACATCATTAGTTGTCTAAACATTCAAAAAGTTGGACAGATTTACAAGAGCGTGTTCACATTTCATACTCTAGAGTGTGTTTTGGTTGTAGTCTGCTCAAATTATTGTTAAGGCGTAAAGGTACAGGTAAAGTACGAGATTTGAATGGGCGTCTTATAGCACGGGAAATTTTCACTCATGAAAATGCCATGATGGTTAGCACGTGATGGATTCACCAGTATGAAACACTCTTGGAACACAATAGCGAAGCACTCTCACCACACACTTGTGAATCACTCACTATCTCTACACATTAGCGAAGCATCCTCACCACGCACTAGCGAATCACTCTCTCCAGACACTAGCGAAGCACTCACTCCACAAATTAACGAATTACTCTCTCCACACATTAGTGAAGCACTTACTCCACACATTAGCGAAGCACTCTCTCCATACATTAGCGAATTACTTTCTCCACACATTAGCGAATCACTCTGTCCACACACTAGCGAAGCACTCTGTCCACACACTAACGAAGCATTCTCTCTACACACTAACGAAGCACTCTGTCCACTCACTAACGAAGCATTCTCTCCACACACTAACGAAGCACTCTGTCCACACTCTAACGAAGCATTCTCTCCACACACTGACGAAGCACTCTGTCCACACACTAACGAAGCACTACATATGACTTTAGCTTAGATGAACGAACTCCGCAACAAAGGCCTACAATTTGACCATAACCTCTTTACGACATGCATGGCGGATGATCTGACCGTGTCCACGGCCCTAGTAGCCACACGGGGACTTTGATGTGTCAATTAAGATTGACAAATTATCATCAACAGAAAACAGCAATTATTGTTTAATATGACCCTTGCCAGAAACTGAGAATCAGTTTCAAAACGTGTCCTTCAGAAGAGTGGGTACAAATAATAATACATAAATATTATTATATGGGGAACTTCCGAGGCGATAATAGGGAATAATAGAATAAAGAAGTATGTGTTAGCACTCGGAAAAATTGACAGACAAACAACAATAGAAAAAAACGAAGAACAATATATGGTCCGAAGTGGGATCGAACCCGTACTCAGTGGCACCGCGCCTTGCCACGAGAAGCCGAACGCTTGGTACACTGCCACGCAGCCAACTAAAAAATTGGCTATTGCAGTAGTGTCTTCCACGAAAGGCGATCTCAATGACTATAGCATAGGGTAACGATCACAGACCGGAAATAAATTGTATATTTGTACTTTCCTATTAATGCAAGTATCTCCCAGTAGGGCTGAATACTTGTGTTGTAGACAAACATTTATTGGACGAAACAGCACGAATAGTAGTTCCCAGTGGTTATATACTGGGTACAAATAATAATACATAAATATTATTATATGGGGAACTTCCGAGGCGATAATAGGGAATAATAGAACAAAGAAGTATGTGTTAGCACTCGGAAAAATTGACAGACAAACAACAATAGAAAAAAACGAAGAACAATATATGGTCCGAAGTGGGATCGAACCCGTACTCAGTGGCACCGCGCCTTGCCACGAGAAGCCGAACGCTTGGTACACTGCCACGCAGCCAACTAAAAAATTGGCTATTGCAGTAGTGTCTTCCACGAAAGGCGATCTCAATGACTATAGCATAGGGTAACGATCACAGACCGGAAATAAATTGTATATTTGTACTTTCCTATTAATGCAAGTATCTCCCAGTAGGGCTGAATACTTGTGTTGTAGACAAACATTTATTGGACGAAACAGCACGAATAGTAGTTCCCAGTGGTTATATACTGGGTACAAATAATAATACATAAATATTATTATATGGGGAACTTCCGAGGCGATAATAGGGAATAATAGAACAAAGAAGTATGTGTTAGCACTCGGAAAAATTGACAGACAAACAACAATAGAAAAAAACGAAGAACAATATATGGTCCGAAGTGGGATCGAACCCGTACTCAGTGGCACCGCGCCTTGCCACGAGAAGCCGAACGCTTGGTACACTGCCACGCAGCCAACTAAAAAATTGGCTATTGCAGTAGTGTCTTCCACGAAAGGCGATCTCAATGACTATAGCATAGGGTAACGATCACAGACCGGAAATAAATTGTATATTTGTACTTTCCTATTAATGCAAGTATCTCCCAGGAGGGCCGAATACTTGTGTTGTAGACAAACATTTATTGGACGAAACAGCACGAATAGTAGTTCCCAGTGGTTATATACTGGGTACAAATAATAATACATAAATATTATTATATGGGGAACTTCCGAGGCGATAATAGGGAATAATAGAACAAAGAAGTATGTGTTAGCACTCGGAAAAATTGACAGACAAACAACAATAGAAAAAAACGAAGAACAATATATGGTCCGAAGTGGGATCGAACCCGTACTCAGTGGCACCGCGCCTTGCCACGAGAAGCCGAACGCTTGGTACACTGCCACGCAGCCAACTAAAAAATTGGCTATTGCAGTAGTGTCTTCCACGAAAGGCGATCTCAATGACTATAGCATAGGGTAACGATCACAGACCGGAAATAAATTGTATATTTGTACTTTCCTATTAATGCAAGTATCTCCCAGTAGGGCTGAATACTTGTGTTGTAGACAAACATTTATTGGACGAAACAGCACGAATAGTAGTTCCCAGTGGTTATATACTGGGTACAAATAATAATACATAAATATTATTATATGGGGAACTTCCGAGGCGATAATAGGGAATAATAGAACAAAGAAGTATGTGTTAGCACTCGGAAAAATTGACAGACAAACAACAATAGAAAAAAACGAAGAACAATATATGGTCCGAAGTGGGATCGAACCCGTACTCAGTGGCACCGCGCCTTGCCACGAGAAGCCGAACGCTTGGTACACTGCCACGCAGCCAACTAAAAAATTGGCTATTGCAGTAGTGTCTTCCACGAAAGGCGATCTCAATGACTATAGCATAGGGTAACGATCACAGACCGGAAATAAATTGTATATTAGTACTTTCCTATTAATGCAAGTATCTCCCAGTAGGGCTGAATACTTGTGTTGTAGACAAACATTTATTGGACGAAACAGCACGAATAGTAGTTCCCAGTGGTTATATACTGGGTACAAATAATAATACATAAATATTATTATATGGGGAACTTCCGAGGCGATAATAGGGAATAATAGAACAAAGAAGTATGTGTTAGCACTCGGAAAAATTGACAGACAAACAACAATAGAAAAAAACGAAGAACAATATATGGTCCGAAGTGGGATCGAACCCGTACTCAGTGGCACCGCGCCTTGCCACGAGAAGCCGAACGCTTGGTACACTGCCACGCAGCCAACTAAAAAATTGGCTATTACAGTAGTGTCTTCCACGAAAGGCGATCTCAATGACTATAGCGAGAAACTTTTTTATTAACTAAAAAATTGGCTATTGGCTGCGTGGCAGTGTACCAAGCGTTCGGCTTCTCGTGGCAAGGCGCGGTGCCACTGAGTACGGGTTCGATCCCACTTCGGACCATATATTGTTCTTCGTTTTTTTCTATTGTTGTTTGTCTGTCAATTTTTCCGAGTGCTAACACACACTTCTTTGTTCTATTATTCCCTATTATCGCCTCGGAAGTTCCCCATATAATAATATTTATGTATTATTATTTGTACCCAGTATATAACCACTGGGAACTACTATTCGTGCTGTTTCGTCCAATAAATGTTTGTCTACAACACAAGTATTCAGCCCTACTGGGAGATACTTGCATTAATAGGAAAGTACAAATATACAATTTATTTCCGGTCTGTGATCGTTACCCTATGCTATAGTCATTGAGATCGCCTTTCGTGGAAGACACTACTGCAATAGCCAATTTTTTAGTTGGCTGCGTGGCAGTGTACCAAGCGTTCGGCTTCTCGTGGCAAGGCGCGGTGCCACTGAGTACGGGTTCGATCCCACTTCGGACCATATATTGTTCTTCGTTTTTTTCTATTGTTGTTTGTCTGTCAATTTTTCCGAGTGCTAACACATACTTCTTTGTTCTATTATTCCCTATTATCGCCTCGGAAGTTCCCCATATAATAATATTTATGTATTATTATTTGTACCCAGTATATAACCACTGGGAACTACTATTCGTGCTGTTTCGTCCAATAAATGTTTGTCTACAACACAAGTATTCAGCCCTACTGGGAGATACTTGCATTAATAGGAAAGTACAAATATACAATTTATTTCCGGTCTGTGATCGTTACCCTATGCTATAGTCATTGAGATCGCCTTTCGTGGAAGACACTACTGCAATAGCCAATTTTTTAGTTGGCTGCGTGGCAGTGTACCAAGCGTTCGGCTTCTCGTGGCAAGGCGCGGTGCCACTGAGTACGGGTTCGATCCCACTTCGGACCATATATTGTTCTTCGTTTTTTTCTATTGTTGTTTGTCAATTTTTCCGAGTGCTAACACATACTTCTTTGTTCTATTATTCCCTATTATCGCCTCGGAAGTTCCCCATATAATAATATTTATGTATTATTATTTGTACCCAGTATATAACCACTGGGAACTACTATTCGTGCTGTTTCGTCCAATAAATGTTTGTCTACAACACAAGTATTCAGCCCTACTGGGAGATACTTGCATTAATAGGAAAGTACAAATATACAATTTATTTCCGGTCTGTGATCGTTACCCTATGCTATAGTCATTGAGATCGCCTTTCGTGGAAGACACTACTGCAATAGCCAATTTTTTAGTTGGCTGCGTGGCAGTGTACCAAGCGTTCGGCTTCTCGTGGCAAGGCGCGGTGCCACTGAGTACGGGTTCGATCCCACTTCGGACCATATATTGTTCTTCGTTTTTTTCTATTGTTGTTTGTCTGTCAATTTTTCCGAGTGCTAACACATACTTCTTTGTTCTATTATTCCCTATTATCGCCTCGGAAGTTCCCCATATAATAATATTTATGTATTATTATTTGTACCCAGTATATAACCACTGGGAACTACTATTCGTGCTGTTTCGTCCAATAAATGTTTGTCTACAACACAAGTATTCAGCCCTACTGGGAGATACTTGCATTAATAGGAAAGTACAAATATACAATTTATTTCCGGTCTGTGATCGTTACCCTATGCTATAGTCATTGAGATCGCCTTTCGTGGAAGACACTACTGCAATAGCCAATTTTTTAGTTGGCTGCGTGGCAGTGTACCAAGCGTTCGGCTTCTCGTGGCAAGGCGCGGTGCCACTGAGTACGGGTTCGATCCCACTTCGGACCATATATTGTTCTTCGTTTTTTTCTATTGTTGTTTGTCTGTCAATTTTTCCGAGTGCTAACACATACTTCTTTGTTCTATTATTCCCTATTATCGCCTCGGAAGTTCCCCATATAATAATATTTATGTATTATTATTTGTACCCAGTATATAACCACTGGGAACTACTATTCGTGCTGTTTCGTCCAATAAATGTTTGTCTACAACACAAGTATTTAGCCCTACTGGGAGATACTTGCATTAATAGGAAAGTACAAATATACAATTTATTTCCGGTCTGTGATCGTTACCCTATGCTATAGTCATTGAGATCGCCTTTCGTGGAAGACACTACTGCAATAGCCAATTTTTTAGTTGGCTGCGTGGCAGTGTACCAAGCGTTCGGCTTCTCGTGGCAAGGCGCGGTGCCACTGAGTACGGGTTCGATCCCACTTTGGACCATATATTGTTCTTCGTTTTTTTCTATTGTTGTTTGTCTGTCAATTTTTCCGAGTGCTAACACATACTTCTTTGTTCTATTATTCCCTATTATCGCCTCGGAAGTTCCCCATATAATAATATTTATGTATTATTATTTGTACCCAGTATATAACCACTGGGAACTACTATTCGTGCTGTTTCGTCCAATAAATGTTTGTCTACAACACAAGTATTCAGCCCTACTGGGAGATACTTGCATTAATAGGAAAGTACAAATATACAATTTATTTCCGGTCTGTGATCGTTACCCTATGCTATAGTCATTGAGATCGCCTTTCGTGGAAGACACTACTGCAATAGCCAATTTTTTAGTTGGCTGCGTGGCAGTGTACCAAGCGTTCGGCTTCTCGTGGCAAGGCGCGGTGCCACTGAGTACGGGTTCGATCCCACTTCGGACCATATATTGTTCTTCGTTTTTTTCTATTGTTGTTTGTCTGTCAATTTTTCCGAGTGCTAACACATACTTCTTTGTTCTATTATTCCCTATTATCGCCTCGGAAGTTCCCCATATAATAATATTTATGTATTATTATTTGTACCCAGTATATAACCACTGGGAACTACTATTCGTGCTGTTTCGTCCAATAAATGTTTGTCTACAACACAAGTATTCAGCCCTACTGGGAGATACTTGCATTAATAGGAAAGTACAAATATACAATTTATTTCCGGTCTGTGATCGTTACCCTATGCTATAGTCATTGAGATCGCCTTTCGTGGAAGACACTACTGCAATAGCCAATTTTTTAGTTGGCTGCGTGGCAGTGTACCAAGCGTTCGGCTTCTCGTGGCAAGGCGCGGTGCCACTGAGTACGGGTTCGATCCCACTTCGGACCATATATTGTTCTTCGTTTTTTTCTATTGTTGTTTGTCAATTTTTCCGAGTGCTAACACATACTTCTTTGTTCTATTATTCCCTATTATCGCCTCGGAAGTTCCCCATATAATAATATTTATGTATTATTATTTGTACCCAGTATATAACCACTGGGAACTACTATTCGTGCTGTTTCGTCCAATAAATGTTTGTCTACAACACAAGTATTCAGCCCTACTGGGAGATACTTGCATTAATAGGAAAGTACAAATATACAATTTATTTCCGGTCTGTGATCGTTACCCTATGCTATAGTCATTGAGATCGCCTTTCGTGGAAGACACTACTGCAATAGCCAATTTTTTAGTTGGCTGCGTGGCAGTGTACCAAGCGTTCGGCTTCTCGTGGCAAGGCGCGGTGCCACTGAGTACGGGTTCGATCCCACTTCGGACCATATATTGTTCTTCGTTTTTTTCTATTGTTGTTTGTCTGTCAATTTTTCCGAGTGCTAACACATACTTCTTTGTTCTATTATTCCCTATTATCGCCTCGGAAGTTCCCCATATAATAATATTTATGTATTATTATTTGTACCCAGTATATAACCACTGGGAACTACTATTCGTGCTGTTTCGTCCAATAAATGTTTGTCTACAACACAAGTATTTAGCCCTACTGGGAGATACTTGCATTAATAGGAAAGTACAAATATACAATTTATTTCCGGTCTGTGATCGTTACCCTATGCTATAGTCATTGAGATCGCCTTTCGTGGAAGACACTACTGCAATAGCCAATTTTTTAGTTGGCTGCGTGGCAGTGTACCAAGCGTTCGGCTTCTCGTGGCAAGGCGCGGTGCCACTGAGTACGGGTTCGATCCCACTTTGGACCATATATTGTTCTTCGTTTTTTTCTATTGTTGTTTGTCTGTCAATTTTTCCGAGTGCTAACACATACTTCTTTGTTCTATTATTCCCTATTATCGCCTCGGAAGTTCCCCATATAATAATATTTATGTATTATTATTTGTACCCAGTATATAACCACTGGGAACTACTATTCGTGCTGTTTCGTCCAATAAATGTTTGTCTACAACACAAGTATTCAGCCCTACTGGGAGATACTTGCATTAATAGGAAAGTACAAATATACAATTTATTTCCGGTCTGTGATCGTTACCCTATGCTATAGTCATTGAGATCGCCTTTCGTGGAAGACACTACTGCAATAGCCAATTTTTTAGTTGGCTGCGTGGCAGTGTACCAAGCGTTCGGCTTCTCGTGGCAAGGCGCGGTGCCACTGAGTACGGGTTCGATCCCACTTCGGACCATATATTGTTCTTCGTTTTTTTCTATTGTTGTTTGTCTGTCAATTTTTCCGAGTGCTAACACATACTTCTTTGTTCTATTATTCCCTATTATCGCCTCGGAAGTTCCCCATATAATAATATTTATGTATTATTATTTGTACCCAGTATATAACCACTGGGAACTACTATTCGTGCTGTTTCGTCCAATAAATGTTTGTCTACAACACAAGTATTTAGCCCTACTGGGAGATACTTGCATTAATAGGAAAGTACAAATATACAATTTATTTCCGGTCTGTGATCGTTACCCTATGCTATAGTCATTGAGATCGCCTTTCGTGGAAGACACTACTGCAATAGCCAATTTTTTAGTTGGCTGCGTGGCAGTGTACCAAGCGTTCGGCTTCTCGTGGCAAGGCGCGGTGCCACTGAGTACGGGTTCGATCCCACTTTGGACCATATATTGTTCTTCGTTTTTTTCTATTGTTGTTTGTCTGTCAATTTTTCCGAGTGCTAACACATACTTCTTTGTTCTATTATTCCCTATTATCGCCTCGGAAGTTCCCCATATAATAATATTTATGTATTATTATTTGTACCCAGTATATAACCACTGGGAACTACTATTCGTGCTGTTTCGTCCAATAAATGTTTGTCTACAACACAAGTATTCAGCCCTACTGGGAGATACTTGCATTAATAGGAAAGTACAAATATACAATTTATTTCCGGTCTGTGATCGTTACCCTATGCTATAGTCATTGAGATCGCCTTTCGTGGAAGACACTACTGCAATAGCCAATTTTTTAGTTGGCTGCGTGGCAGTGTACCAAGCGTTCGGCTTCTCGTGGCAAGGCGCGGTGCCACTGAGTACGGGTTCGATCCCACTTCGGACCATATATTGTTCTTCGTTTTTTTCTATTGTTGTTTGTCTGTCAATTTTTCCGAGTGCTAACACATACTTCTTTGTTCTATTATTCCCTATTATCGCCTCGGAAGTTCCCCATATAATAATATTTATGTATTATTATTTGTACCCAGTATATAACCACTGGGAACTACTATTCGTGCTGTTTCGTCCAATAAATGTTTGTCTACAACACAAGTATTCAGCCCTACTGGGAGATACTTGCATTAATAGGAAAGTACAAATATACAATTTATTTCCGGTCTGTGATCGTTACCCTATGCTATAGTCATTGAGATCGCCTTTCGTGGAAGACACTACTGCAATAGCCAATTTTTTAGTTGGCTGCGTGGCAGTGTACCAAGCGTTCGGCTTCTCGTGGCAAGGCGCGGTGCCACTGAGTACGGGTTCGATCCCACTTCGGACCATATATTGTTCTTCGTTTTTTTTCTATTGTTGTTTGTCAATTTTTCCGAGTGCTAACACATACTTCTTTGTTCTATTATTCCCTATTATCGCCTCGGAAGTTCCCCATATAATAATATTTATGTATTATTATTTGTACCCAGTATATAACCACTGGGAACTACTATTCGTGCTGTTTCGTCCAATAAATGTTTGTCTACAACACAAGTATTCAGCCCTACTGGGAGATACTTGCATTAATAGGAAAGTACAAATATACAATTTATTTCCGGTCTGTGATCGTTACCCTATGCTATAGTCATTGAGATCGCCTTTCGTGGAAGACACTACTGCAATAGCCAATTTTTTAGTTGGCTGCGTGGCAGTGTACCAAGCGTTCGGCTTCTCGTGGCAAGGCGCGGTGCCACTGAGTACGGGTTCGATCCCACTTCGGACCATATATTGTTCTTCGTTTTTTTCTATTGTTGTTTGTCTGTCAATTTTTCCGAGTGCTAACACATACTTCTTTGTTCTATTATTCCCTATTATCGCCTCGGAAGTTCCCCATATAATAATATTTATGTATTATTATTTGTACCCAGTATATAACCACTGGGAACTACTATTCGTGCTGTTTCGTCCAATAAATGTTTGTCTACAACACAAGTATTCAGCCCTACTGGGAGATACTTGCATTAATAGGAAAGTACAAATATACAATTTATTTCCGGTCTGTGATCGTTACCCTATGCTATAGTCATTGAGATCGCCTTTCGTGGAAGACACTACTGCAATAGCCAATTTTTTAGTTGGCTGCGTGGCAGTGTACCAAGCGTTCGGCTTCTCGTGGCAAGGCGCGGTGCCACTGAGTACGGGTTCGATCCCACTTCGGACCATATATTGTTCTTCGTTTTTTTCTATTGTTGTTTGTCAATTTTTCCGAGTGCTAACACATACTTCTTTGTTCTATTATTCCCTATTATCGCCTCGGAAGTTCCCCATATAATAATATTTATGTATTATTATTTGTACCCAGTATATAACCACTGGGAACTACTATTCGTGCTGTTTCGTCCAATAAATGTTTGTCTACAACACAAGTATTCAGCCCTACTGGGAGATACTTGCATTAATAGGAAAGTACAAATATACAATTTATTTCCGGTCTGTGATCGTTACCCTATGCTATAGTCATTGAGATCGCCTTTCGTGGAAGACACTACTGCAATAGCCAATTTTTTAGTTGGCTGCGTGGCAGTGTACCAAGCGTTCGGCTTCTCGTGGCAAGGCGCGGTGCCACTGAGTACGGGTTCGATCCCACTTCGGACCATATATTGTTCTTCGTTTTTTTCTATTGTTGTTTGTCTGTCAATTTTTCCGAGTGCTAACACATACTTCTTTGTTCTATTATTCCCTATTATCGCCTCGGAAGTTCCCCATATAATAATATTTATGTATTATTATTTGTACCCAGTATATAACCACTGGGAACTACTATTCGTGCTGTTTCGTCCAATAAATGTTTGTCTACAACACAAGTATTCAGCCCTACTGGGAGATACTTGCATTAATAGGAAAGTACAAATATACAATTTATTTCCGGTCTGTGATCGTTACCCTATGCTATAGTCATTGAGATCGCCTTTCGTGGAAGACACTACTGCAATAGCCAATTTTTTAGTTGGCTGCGTGGCAGTGTACCAAGCGTTCGGCTTCTCGTGGCAAGGCGCGGTGCCACTGAGTACGGGTTCGATCCCACTTCGGACCATATATTGTTCTTCGTTTTTTTCTATTGTTGTTTGTCTGTCAATTTTTCCGAGTGCTAACACATACTTCTTTGTTCTATTATTCCCTTCAGAAGAGTTACGGTGCGTCTTCTCTTCACCTCAATAATGAGAAAGTATATGGCGAGTAGAGATGACTAATTGAAACTTCCGCTGCTATTATCAAAGAAGCAGGTGCGTTTAAAGGACATTGAATACAGAAGTGAAAATCAATTTACCCATTGCGAATGTTAGTGGGAAACAAGGGCGGCAAAGATTGAAATTAATATACTTGACGCTGCTAAAGAAAGAACAATAGATGCTTAAACAGTTGATACCAGATCAAGGTGAACAAAATGAGTATCCGTTGAATTAGTGGTTAATTAATTAAATTGATTTATCAAGTATTGAGTGTTTAGATTGTTAGTTAATCTATACTGATTATTATAGTGAATTAACATATAAGCAATTTGTAGATAATGAGTGAGACACACTAAATTGTTTATTTGATGAAAGGATGCAGAGTTAACAGACATTGATATATAGATACTGAACAAATAGATATTTTGTTAACAAACGTTGAATTAATAATTATGTAATTCAACAATAGTAAACATGTCAGGTTAACAGTTGTTGAATTAAGAAGCACTGAATTATGATACACTGAATATTGAAACACAGACTTAAGATGCACTGAATTCAGATACACCAAATAAAGATACACCGAATTATGGGACATTGAATTAAGTTACACTGAATACTGATACAGAGACTTAAGATACACTAACTAATCTTCTACCTTTTAGCTCCCAGTGGAGCATAGGTCTTCAACAAACACTTTCCAAGTCGTTCTGTTTTTTGCAATTCTTTTAAGATCATTCCATGTCTTCCCCATCATTTTCATCTCTGCTTCGATCTGTCTTCTCCAAGAATTCCTTGGTCTTCCTCTTTGTCTTTTCCCCTGGGGATTCCAAAAAAGGGCATGTTGTGTAATACTCTCATTTGACTTCCGTAGTGTGTGTCCTATCTATCGCCATCGTCTTCGCTGTATCTCTTTATCCACTGGTATTTGACCGGTACATTTCCATAATTCCACGTTAGTGACTTTGTCCTGCCATTTCCATCCCTTTATTCTGCGCAAGCATCCATTAATGAAAGTCTGTACCTTCGTGATTGTCAATTTTGTTATTCTCCATGTTTCACAGCCATATAATAGGACCGACTTAACATTTGATTTGAAAATTTTTATTTTTGTATTTAGCCTAATTTCTTTGGATTTCCATATGTTTCCCAGTGCAATGAAAGCTCCTCTTGCTTTTGATATCCTTATTTTGGTATCATTTTCTGTTCCTCCCTCTTTATCTATATAACTGCCCAGATATATGTAAGATTGTACGTCTAGTAGAGGTATTTCTCCTAGTTTTATTTTGTTATTGCTTACTGCATTAATTCTCATAATGTTGGTCTTATCTCTGTTAATCTTTAGTCCTGGCTGTTGTGATCTCTCATCTAATATACTCATTTTATCCTGCATCTGTTGATGGCTGTGTGATAGGAGAGCTATGTCATCAGCAAAGTCTAAATCATCAAGTTGTTTGGTCAGTGATCACTGGATCCCATTTCTGTTGTTTTGAGTTATTTTCATAATCCAATCTACAATCTATGGCCAGTAGAAAGAGAAATAGAGACAGAAGGCATCCTTGCCTTACTCCTGTTCTTATTTCAAATGCTTCTGTAAGTTGTCCTTCATGCACCACACTACATTTTAAACTAATGATACACATAATTAAGATACACTGAATAATGATACACATAATTAAGAATCACTGAATTAAGATACACTGCATAATGATACACAGGATTAAGATATACTGAATAAAGATACACTGCATAATGATACACAGGCTTAAGATATACTGAAGAAAGATACACTGCATAATGATACATATAATTAAGAAACATTGAATTAAGATAAACTGAATAATGATACATAGGCTTAAGATATACTGAATTAAGATACACTGCATAATGATACACAGGCTTAAGATATACTGAATTAAGATACACTGAATAATGGTAGACAGAATTAAGATACACTGAATAATGATACACAGGCTTAAGATATACTGAATTAAGATACACTGCATAATGATACACAGGCTTAAAATATACTGAATAAAAACACACTGAATAATGATACATAAAAGTAAGAAACACTGAATTAAGATACACTGAATGATGGTAGATAAAATTAAGATATACTGAATAATGATACACAGAATTAAGAAACACTGAATTATGATACACTGAATAATGATACACAGAATTAAGAAAGACTGAATTAAGATACACTGAATAATGTTACACACAAGTAAGATACACCGAATGATACACAGAATTAAGAAATACTGAATTATGGTGCATAGAATTAAGACACACTTAAATAGCGTACTGTATTATTAGGAACTGGGTTGAAACACATGCATTTGCACACAGTCTCAAGCATAAATTGAATTATTAAAATAGATATCACAAGTAGCTGATGTATTGAATAATAAAATAAGACACGCAGATCTAATAAATAATGTATTAGTTCATATACAATATGAAGTGAAAATTATGTAGATCTATGATTGTTATAAATATTGTCAGATCTTAACTGAAAAAGAAAATGTCTAAAAAAGTTCGCAGAAAGCATATTTGTATGCTGCTGTTTGTGTTACTTTCTGTGTATATGTTTCACTTAAGCACCTGTTCGAAACAAGACAACGAGCAGTAATCCATGTGTTTTTTAGACACAAAACGCTGCAGTTATTTTTGTTTTAAATCGTTTATGCACTTGTACATTTCGAGTTGTTCTTGTTTGAAGTGTGCTAAGGTGCTACAAAACGAAAAGCTTCATTTTTAGTGGTCGACGATTGTTGGCACTCTATCGGTCTCCAATGACGATTGATTCAGCACTCACGAGTAGACCTTGTTAGACGAATGACAGGAAACAACCGTGAGAGATAAGATCAGAAATGAGAAACAGAAATGAGAGATGAGATCAGAAATGAGAAACAGAAATGAGAGATGAGATCAGAAATGAGAAACAGAAATTAGAGATAAGATCAGAAATGAGAAACAGAAATGAGAGATAAGATCAGAAATGAGAAACAGAAATGAGAGATAAGATCAGAAATGAGAAACAGAAATGAGAGATGAGATCAGAAACTGAGAAAAAAGCTGGCAAAAATTCCCGGCAAAAATTTTGAGTACGTAAAGAAACAATAAATAAAATGGTTTGGCCACTGATAAGGCAGAAAGATTAAAGCACTACACAATGATCATTCAATGAACGTTGCATGAACACCAGACCCAATGGCGACCACAAAAAAACAGCGATGGAATAATAGAAATTTAACAGAAGGAAAAGGTAATAGAAAAGCAAAAGACCGTAAATTATATCTCCCCTCGACGTTCAAAGGCAAATAAGGAAAGAAAGAAGAGAAGAAGACCTACTCCGAAACTCCATATGCTTCTATTTGCTCAAACATAGAGTAAGGAATATGTGGTAATTTGACTCCATTAATATCTACTTTAGCTTTTTTGTTTCCGCTTTATTTTAGTGAAACGTTTATATTGCATAATCATCCCAGCTATTTTGTGCTCAAGACTAACCACAGTTCTTTATCTTATCTAAAAGTGGCAATTTAGTTACACTCTTTTGCAATTTTGTATCATTCATGGGTGAGAAGTCTTGAGATTAGTATATTGCTATTTTTTTCAAAAAGTTGTTTCAAATTGTGACATTGGAAAGCAAAACGTCAGTTTGCGTGTCAATATTAATGTACGAATAATATTTCAGCTGTTACTACTCGTAACAAAAACATCAACGAGCTTCAACTCTGAGAGTTTTGGGTGATCAATTATTCATTCAACACAAGAAGAAATGTTTTATGTGTTTCTGTTTCATGAGACAAAACTCATATAGAGTTAGCTATTCTTAATCCAACGCTTTGCATTAAACAGCATAACACCTGGTTATTACCAATTAAAACAATTAAAAAACTACATATACAATTTTCGGCCTCTCAAGAAACACACTCTCTGCGAACTTGAAGATAAAAGAACATACACTTCCTATTGACCAAAACCCATCATATCTTGGCGTCACCATGAATCGCAGAATGACTTGGAAAAATCAGACAGAGCAAGCAAAAAAGCCAGAAAACGAACTAATATTATGAAAAAATTGGCAGGAACGGGCTGGGGAGCAGACAGCAATATCTTGAAACGACTATACGTAGGAAGAGTCAGACCAGTCCTAGAGTATGGAGCCACAACCTGGGCTATGGCTTCCAAATCACACCTTAGCAAAATTAACAAAACACAGAATCAAGCTGCCCGTATCATCACTGGTGCTATGAAATCTACACCTATCAAGACTCTAGAAACAGTAACAGATTTACAACCCTTAGATGACAGACGTGTCACTAAAATATTGCAACAAGCGGAGAAAGAGAAGGCTCCTTAGCCACCCCATGCACCAAAGAATAACTGGTTTCGGAATAGTACGACCAAAGAGGAGCAACTTCGTTCCAATCTCCAATGAACTAACTACTGGAGACCCAGTACTTTCCCAAACAATACCAAAACCCTTGGGCCCATCTGATATGTCTCCTCATGGAAAACACAAAATACCAGAACTTAAGGAAGATATAACAGGAATCATGAAAAAAGGCACCCAATCAGACACAGAATGAAAACTCATAGCAGAAAAACAAATAAACAATACCCATCCACAGGACTCTTGGTCCCACACATACGCAGATCAGATGGCTCTGCTACAAATGCCACCAGAAATGGAGGGGGAGGTGTGTTCTTGACGCTGAATAACCAGGACGAGATCACCAAGTCAATAGCTACCGGAAAATACTCAAACAACTTTAAAGCAGAAACTGAGGACCTCAGAGATGCTGCAACACTGGCTACTCAACACAGCAATAACATGCACATTAAATTGGTGATTCTAACTGATGCACTGTCATTACTATCAGCTCTAAAAAAGCCCCAAGAACAATGAACTAGATGACTTGAGAACAACCCTGGACCAACTATGCAATAACTTCCAGAGAGTAGTCATTCAGTGGATACTATCACACTGTAATATACACGGGAACGAACGTGCAGAAACATTAGCTAAAGAAGGAGGGAGATTACCACAAGAGAACCATCCGCTCCGCCAAATCCATCCTCAAGGGTCAGTTCCATGAAAAATGGAAACGAGAACACCCAAAGCATAACGAGAGGAACGGTAGTAGTGAGAAAAACCGGTACACGTTAGCCGTTCGTGCAGAAACATTTTGTAAATTGTCAATATAACTAGTGTCTGTACACGTTTATAATATTGTTGTGCATTTTTTGTTGTTGGTATGTTCGGATCGTATCGTGTCGACCCGGTGACCCGTGACCCGCCGTGAGCCGGTGATCGGGACCATGTTCCGTCGACCCGATGATCCGCGCTGGCTGGTTTGGATGTGGGCTCTTGGTCAGGGATTATCCTATTGTTATGGATTTAAAATGTAGCGGATGCGAACTAGGAAAAAATAAAACACGTTTTCTCTCACTGTATCCTTTATATGTGTTTAGTGTTAGTCCTTAACTGGAATATCAATAAATAATTTGATAAAATCCTTTAACCTGTATCTTCACCCACATTCCGTGTTGGTATTATTGTCATCGTCGACATGTACCATCATTAATACAGCAGCCCGCCCGTATATGAGTTGGGGTATGAACTGGCCGGAACTTACGTCGTAGGCTTCTATCAGCTGAACACGTGACAAGTAACGCGTGTATGATTGGGTAACCACCGAGGTGAATATTTACTTTTCAAATCTATTAGCGTATCGCGGTTCTAAAACTTGGGGAAAAGGGTATTGCAGGGGTGAATATGTTGTGTGTCATGTGTTTATATTTTGAGGAAAGGATACCTGATTCAGTGGT
This sequence comes from Megaustenia siamemsis, assembly GCA_032433765.1. Lineage (NCBI taxonomy): Eukaryota > Metazoa > Mollusca > Gastropoda > Stylommatophora > Ariophantidae > Megaustenia > Megaustenia siamemsis. The sequence continues at coordinate 107,970,779 of JAVIAB010000051.1, forward strand.
TATCTAGGGTGTAAGTGTGGTTGAGTATTATCCCTTAAGGTATCTGTGTGCTGATATCCATAAGACCAGGTGTGGAAATTTAAATAACGTATTGGTTGTGATGATTCTAAAAATGGACAAATTAGGGTGTTTTCCCTTTTGATGATTCGTCTCATCCCCATGACCACCCATATGTACTCTCTCTTTTCACATTTAAGTTAAAACAATAACTCTCTCTCTCTCTCTCTCTCTCTCTCTCTCTCTCTCTCTGTTCACATTCAAGTTAAAACAAGTCAAATAAAACAAATACTTTCTATATTTAATTTCACAGCTTTTTTATTAATACAGCAGAGAACAGATATTTGAAAATATATTACTGTTCGGTTGATGATTTATTAATTTTAACCGTCTGGGCTTCCTCCCTCCTGTTTTGGTGGTACTGTTTGTTTGTGTTAAATGTCTATCAAACACAGGTACATAAGAAGGTTGATTAGCGTTAAAAACACAACCCCCCCCCTCAATTTTGACAAACCTTGATCAAAGACGGAATAGGTAATTGGTGACTCTGTTGAATCACCCGGGGCATCTATGCTGACTGCAGAATCTTTTGTCTGGTTAACAAGAGGTGGCGTGTAGTTGAGGTTCTGGTTAACAAAAGGTGGCGTGTAGTTGAGGTTAGCATAAGCGGATAAAATTTCATCTCGCATCTCAACTAGAGTGATAAATTCCTCTCGAGAGAGTGTTATCCCAATTCTGGTAGGAAACTTCAAAAAACTCTCACCGCTATATGTCCTTATGTTTATCAATGGTCTGTTACGAAAAACACAAACTGAGCCTGCCTCAGACATAACGCCGTCCTTTGACAATGGAATTATATTCTCATTACCACGTGACATGAATATGCGCTGCTCACAAATATCAAACGAAGTCGACATATTCACGCTACACGACTCCATATTCAAAGAAAACAAACACAAACCACTCGGTAACAGACGCTGGTTATCTGTGTGTGCATATACAGTATACCCTGATCGATTGAGCTTTATACCTTACTGTAATCGGGTCGAGGACCGTCTATTTATAGTAACTAATGCAATACGTTATCAGGCGTTTTGAGACATGATCAGTGATGACCCCACCCAACCCCGGAAGTGACCCCTCGGACTGAGCCAAGGGGTGATGTGTGGGAAATCCCCAGCTTACCTGGCCGATGATGTGTGAAATAATTGTGTCTGTATGTGTATGTAACAATTCGGTCTCAGGTAACGCGTACTGAGACTAGGAAACCCCGTAGTGTTTATGTAGGATGTAGATTTTAAAATAGCTGTGAATTAAAGAAGGGAAACCTCGCGTGCTGACCTAAAATCACTAGTTGTCACTGTTACATCAAATCTCATTCAGCGTCGTCGAGGTGGGAAAAAAAAATATATATATATATTTTTTTTTGGGGGGGGGGGGTGTGGGGTGATATAATCACTAAAGTGTCATTTGTGAGGATGGATCCACGCTGGAAACACAGCTCTGATAGCCGGTCCTAGAGTGTGTGAGAAAACGGTACTTATGCAAAAGTTTGTATAGAACCTCCACGAGTTAGCTGTCCCCGTACCGGAGGAAGTTATATGGTGTTATGGGGAATGGCAACCAGTATACGAGACTATGGGGTCAGTTAGATTTATCAAGGGTCTACCAGACATCGATAAATTGGAAGGTGGTAAGAAAAGAAGACTGATCGTCATCGATGACTTAATGTCGGAGATGGACGAGAGGGTAACAAAGTTATTCACCAAAGGTAGCCACCACAGAGATATTAGTGTGATGTACATTGTTCAAAACCTATTCGGGAAAAATAAGGAACATCGAACCATAAGCCTCAATACACATTATTTAGTCCTTTTCAAGAACCCGAGAGACGGAAGTCAAATTATCAATCTGGCTAAACAAATGTACCCACGACAGGTGGGGTAAATCCAAGATAGTTTTAAGTTGAACGACACCGTCTCCTCACTCTTACTTGTTGGTTGACCTTCGTCGGGTTACACCTGATAATCTTAGGTTGATAACAAAATATTCCCAGGGGAGAGACAAATCGTCTACGTGCCAAAGTAACAAAAATGTGTGATGAATCACTTAGACGGCACGGTGAAATGTTGAAATGTATGCGCGCCGCCACGCCGAGCGGTTTAATTGCCATATAGAAAACAGCCTCTCCCAAACAAATTAACTTTTTGTGCGAGTGTTGTCATAACATATTAAAATGTAATGTTAGACTCAGTCAGCGACAGAAGTGCGAGCTACGTCGACACAAGAACAAGTTGAGACTTCTCACTAAAAAGAAACCGACTCTTAAACAGCGGAAAGAGATTCTACAAACCGGTGGGTTCAAAGGTGCTTTGAACCGACCTATATTAAGTGGTCTCGGCGGAGTACTAGGTGTGTAACAATGGCCAAAAAACAATATTTTGATGGATCCTCGAGTGCTTGAAGGTCTGAAACAAACTACTACCACATATACCCCACCCGAGGCGATCAATGACAACTTGAGAGAATTAGATGATGAAATGCAACGTATCCTAGTCAGCGACGATTTAACCCCAGTTGATAAGACCAGAGTGTACCAACGTGCTCTGCATCAGTATTTAACTAAATTGGATCAGTATAAACGACGGTCATTTGGCTCGGTCGATCTCATCCAACACAACACATCAACAGAAAAAACACCTTCTCCACCACCATCACTCGAGGTACCACCAGAGCAAACCAAGACACCAGCAGCGGAAACCCCAAAGATAGGTAATGAAAACACTCCACAGGTAACCACGTATAAACTGAGACCTAAAAAAAGAAAGAGCGGAATACCAACACCAAAATGGGAACGGTGGAGAAAATATTGAGACGTCATTACTATGACCCTAGTTGTCCAGGGGCGTATAGTGGTGCAACGGCCCTGCAACGTAACACCAAACTAGGACTTAAAGAGATCAATCGATGGTTGAGTCATCAGGATGCCTACACCCTTCATAAACCAATTCGTCGTAGATTTGAAAGGCGTCACATTATAACGAGCGGACCCCAACAGCAATATCAGGCAGACCTAATTGTTTTGAGACATTTGAAAATACACAACGACGGGTATTCATATTTGGTTTCTTGCGTGGACGTTTTCAGTCAATTCGCGTGGTCTGTACCGATACGAACCAAAACGGAGAAATCCTTAGTGGAAGCCGTCAGTAAGATATTTCTTGATGGGAAACCTGCGAGTTTTCAAACCGATAAAGGGTCAGAGTTTCTGAACAGAACATTTCAGAAATTCCTCGCTGACAACAACGTTCATTTTTTCAATACACAGAAAGAAGATATTAAGGCCGCAGTGGTCTTCTTCTTCTATCCTTCCTCTGTTGCCGTTGGCGTCGAGGGGAGAAACAATCTGCGATTCTTTGCTCTTCTGTTGGCATCTTCTGATGTTATTCCTCCTAGTGACTCTAGTATTCCATTTATCCATCTCTTTCTCGGTCTTCCTCTTAATCTGACGTTTTCGTAGCGTTTGTTTATGGCTCTTTGAGTCATTGTTAGTTCTTTCTGTCTTGTTATGTGGCCGAACCAATTTATCTGTTGTTTCTTTATGTATTCGATGGCTGGTTCAATTTCGAGTTTCTTCCGCAGGTCAGTGTTTCTTACTCTGTCCCTTAAGCTGTTTCCTGTCATTCTTCTGACACATTTCATTTCTGTAGTCGTTATCTTTCTTATTGTTCTAGAGTCCAGCGTCCAATTCTGGCACTGATAGCACAGAGTTGGTAGAAAAATTGATTTGTATATTGCCCTTTTTGCTTCCGTAGTTATTGCTTTGTTTTTCAATAGTGTTGATACTTGGCCTATAACTTGGCATGCTTTGTTACACCTTATATCTATCTCTGTTTCTTGGTTATTGTCTTGTGTTAGCGTGCTACCCAGATATTTAAAATTGTCAACTTGCTTCAAAGATGTATTATCTATTATGATGTTTAGTTTTTCTTCCTTTCTCGCTATTCCCATTACTTCGGTTTTGCTTATGTTGATCTTCATGTTGTATTGTTTACAAGTGTTGTTTAGCCTGTTGATATGTTCTTGTAGGTCCTCAGTTGTTTCATGTATCAGAACTTGGTCGTCAGCAAATAGTATTTCATTTATTTCTTCCTCTCTTCTGTTGTTTTCTGGTACGTATATTTCGTTCTCTTCTGTGTTATCGTTTGTTGTCATCCGTGTTGGTATGTTTCCTTTGATTGGGCATGCTAATTTGCTTATATTGTCCATATATGTGATGAAAAGTAAGGGGAAAAGCACGCAGCCTTGTCTTACTCCGGAGTTAATGGTGAAGTGTTTAGAGTAGCCTGCTGAAGATCTTACTGTAGTGCGACTACTTTCATAGAGGCTCTTGCATATCTCTACTAGGTGGTGACTCACTCCGTACAAGGGCAATACGGACCATAGTTGTTCCCTGTCCACCCTATCGAACGCCTTTTCTTGGTCCATAAATGCTGTATACAGTGTTTTATTATGCTCTATTGTTTTCTCCGCTAGTTGTTTTATGATAAACAGGGCATCTGTGCAACCTCTGTTCCTCCTGAAGCCCATCTGAGCATCGCTTAGTTGTGGGTCTATAATTGGTCTCAATCTTTTTTCAACTATCTTGGCATATAACTTCCCTGTGTGGCTTAATAGCGATATTCCTCTATATTGGTTGCAGTCTCTTCTGCTGCCCTTCTTTTTCCATATTGGTAATATAATGGACTGTTTCCAATCGTCTGGGACTTGCTGTTGTATCCATGCAGCGTTGAATATTCTGTGTAGCCATTTACATCCTGCCTCTCCCGCTGCTGTTAGCATTTCTACTGGGATGTTATCGATTCCTGGGGCTTTGTTTCTTAGTGCTAGTGGTGGAACACTTTAATAGCACTCTGAAATAACGGATGTGGCTATATTTCACGAAATCCAATCAACTATCTTATGTCCGAGTCCTACCCGCCCTAATCGAAGTTATAACCATTCGTATCACAGAAGTATAAAAATGTCACCGTTCGACGTCAGCGCAGACAATCAAGAACAGGTATAGAACACGTTGTATAGTAATAAACGCAGCTTTAAGTTTGAAAGGCCCCTGTATAAGGTCGGTGATCGAGTTCGACTGGTCTTGGGCAGAGCCAATTTTAAAAATGGTTATACCCCGGCTTGGAAGGAGGAACTGTTTTCCATCAGTCGAGTAAATGAAACAAAGCCTGTTACATATGTGTTGAAAGACGATAAGGGCGACGAGATAGAGGGGTCATTCTACACACCAGAAATTCAAAAAGTTGGAGACAAGCACGAGTACAGAATCTAGAGTATCATAACCGAGCGTTGTACATCATTTGGCCGAAAAGAGAGTTTAGTCAAGTGGTTTGGGTACGAATCCTCATTCAACAGTTGGATACCGACCAAGGACATAGAAGAAGAAGAAGAAGAAGAAGAAGGGGAAACTTTTGGAGAGCCTGTTTTGCGAACCGTAAACTCGGGAGAGAGGAGAGAGCGAACCATGCTGTGGTCGATTTTTGGGAAACTATCCCCGCGCTTAGAGCTTGTCTTTATTTGTCAAGTGATAGTTATATATGTCGTTGTCGCGGTCTCGCTGTTCAATCTGACCACCGAAAAGCCAGACGCCAAGGACGGAAAACTGTGGATAGTCCTACTGAGCAGCTGTTTGGGTTACATGCTACCGAATCCAAAGTTGGAGAGCTGGAGAGGAGACAGTGAAACAAGTAAGATGTGTTTTTATGTCACCTTACCCAGCAATGCATCTATGGAAATTTTTAACGATAATAACCCCGGCCACTTTTTCGTTAAACTCCCTCAGACCATTGACATTTCGACGCAGTATGAGATCGCGCTGGTGGAGATTCAGTTTCCGCTTAATTTTTTCAATGTAATAGAGGGTGATGTCTGGATTCGTTACGAACCTCTCGCTAACAACGAAATTTGCGGTGTTAGATCTCACATCAGCATGAGCCTGGCACCGCCGTTATACAAGATACTCCTTGCTTTCATCGGCGCGTTGAATGTGTTGATCATAAAAGAGGAGGAGGAGAATTCGAACGCGGGTGTAAAAACGGCAAAAATGAGATTCCTTTACGCAAAGGATGTGAATAAAGCCATCTTGAAACTCTACGATAAACGGGCAGTGTTACCATAAGCGACACTTTGAAAAACATGTTAGCCTTCCCCACGACATGTGTAACAGACGCAGCTACCGATATCTACAGCGTGGGCGCAATGGACTTGGAAAGTGTTGCGAAAAATGTCTACGTCTTCTGCAATCTCGTTTCACCCTGACCGGTCGTGGATGGGATGGTACCTCTCTTCAGGAGCGTGCCTGTTCTCAACAGAAATCACAACGTGGTGTTTCAGATCTACGATAAGCCTCACTAAGTCCCCCTATGCAGGTTTTCCTTCGACACCGTGGAAATGCTTTTAGCCAACGAACATGGAAAAACCATCCCATTCCTCAGCGTGACGTCGGTGCTAACGGTACACTTTCGAGTGAAGAAACATCTCGATCTGGCATAATGGTGAGACACACACCCCTTCATCGCGATGTTGAGTTATACGAAGACTTTTACTGTTGTCAGGCGGCTGATGGAATGCCCGTGTTTATAGGAGATCGAAATCAAAGTGGTCGAGGGATCGGTAGTTTCTTTGGGGGAATCGGGAGGTCTATTTTACCCTGGTTAAAAACAGGGGGTAAAGCCTTGCTGAGAGAAGGATTTGGAACAGGTCTGCAGGTCGCATAGGACGCATTAGCCGGGAGAAATGTCGGGGAAGCTTTCAAAGAAAGAGCTAAGGTGGCCGGCCAGCGGTTGATACACGCAATCAGGAAGTGGTTTATAACGACGACAAAGCAGAAAGCGAGTTATGAGGGCTCCTCCACCCGCAGAACCCGTTACGAAGAGGATAAAACCGACAGCTTGACAGTTCCCCCTTCATTCGGCGCACAACAAGAAGACGAAGACGAGGGTGTCGGTGGCAAATGATATTTTTGATTAATAATGTCGCTCATTCACCCCAAGTCGTGTGAATCACTTCACTTTGGTTTGGATTTATTTAGCGTTCCACCAACACATACATCTCTAGACTCTGACCAATTTATTGAAATTCGTCCGATCGCGGCCTTCTCGAATAGCGCACCGATAGTGTTTTTCATTTCTGGAAACAGCGAGGAGTATCTAGATCTTTTCAACACATTTTTGCATCTGCGGGTCATGATCACCCTCCCCAACGGGGACAGTGTACCATCGGATGTTGTGGTAGGACCAGTCAACAATTATCTTCACAGTCTATTTTCACAAGTCGACGTATCTCTAAACGACACGTTGGTTACATCATCGGAGAATACCTATCTTTTTAGAGCAGTGTTTGAGGCTACGCTAAACTACGGGGAGGATACGAAAATGGAATACTTTACGACCGCTCTGTTCTACAAAGACACAGCGGGCCATCACGAAGATATGAAAGAAAATGAAGGTTTTAAAACACGGCGCAATTTGACTTCGGGTAGTAAAGTTGTTGAAATAATCGGTCGTTTGCACTTTGATGTCTTTGTGCAGGATCGTTACATGTTAAACAGAGTCGATGTAAAGATCAAACTCAAGCCCTCTAAGGATGTGTTCAACATCATTGCTCTTGATTGGTATTTGGGTTATAAGAGTGTTATCACCTACGCTGCGCTCGTAGTCAGGAAAGCTAAGCTAAACCCCGCGATTTCTCTGGCCCACGAAAAGGCTATTTTAAGCGGGAATGCTCGGTACCCGGCCAAGAAAGTTACCATCAAAACATGTTCCATCGCTATGGGGATGTTCTCCCATAGTCAAGGCAATTTATTTTTGTCTCAAACACCAACCTGTATAGTGATAGGTCTGATTACAGCCAGTGCCTTTAATGGTGTTTATACCGCTAACCCGTTCAATTTTCAACACTTTGGTTTGACTTATATGAACCTGACGGAGGACGGGAGAAGTATTTCCGGATAGCCTCAAACTATGGACTTTGAACGAAATCAATACGCGAGAGCTTTCTTTGGTACAAATTTGGCCATGGGTCTGATTGGTAAGGACGCTGGGAATAACATTTATTATCGAGAGTTCATGTACGGATTTTATCTATTTGGTTTTGATCTCTCCTCCATCCTACTAGACGGGTCCCACTTTGAGCTATCCACAAGCGGGCCCTTGTCGATAGAGCTCAAGTTCTCCGCACCCACAACTACTCCCCTACACATTATCGTCTACGCCGAGTTGGACTCAGTACTCGGGGTGTCCAAAACACGGCAGGTTCTAACAGACTTCGACATTTGAGAGAAAGACAAATAACACGGGGGAGATTTATTACCTTTTGATGTCGGATAATTTCGTTCGACTTTGTTCCCTTGTTAGTATCCTTCCACGAAACCACTTACCACCCAGCATCGATCCAACCGCGACTGCAGCCTTTGTCATAAACATCGATCCTGCCCACAAACCTGGTGAGCATTGGGTGGCTCTCTTTTACAACGCTCTCGGAGAATGTGAGTATTTCGATTCCTACGGTTTACCTCCCAGACACATGTCTATTTTAAACTTTATCGAGCGGAATTCACACGTTCCATTCGTCTACAACCCACGGGTGTTGCAAGATTTGTTTAGCAACAAGTGTGTCTATATTGTGTTTATTATATAATTGTTAAGTGTCGTGGCGCGAAGCTTAACAGAATTCTCATGAAATTTTTCGTCGAGACAACACATTAACGACCATAACATTTATCGTTTGCTCACCCCGTGGATATTTCGGCTTCGGGGGACCCATGGATGCCAAAATTCATCAACCGGATAGTAATATAATTTTAAATATCTGTTCTTCTCTGTATTAATAAAAAAAAGCTGTGAAATTAAATATAGAAAGCATTTGTTTTACTTGACTTGTTTTAACTTGAATGTGAACAGAGAGAGAGAGAGAGAGAGAGAGAGTGATTGTTTTAACTTAAATGTGAAAAGAGAGAGTACATGTGGGTGGTCATGGTGATGAGACGAACAATCAAAAGGGAAAACACCCTATTTTCTCCATTTTTAGAGTCATCACAACCAACAAGTTATTTAAATTTCCACACCTGATCTTATGGATATCAGCACACAGATACCATAAGGGATAATACGCAACCACACTCACACCGGAGATAACCACTGGATCAGGTATCCTTTCCTCAAAATATAAACACATGACACACAACATATTCACCCCTGCAATTTGATTCCCCAAGTTTTAGAACCGCGATACGCTAATAGATTTGAAAAGTAAATATTCACCTCGGTGGTTACCCAATCATATACGCGTTACTTGTCATGTGTTCAGGTGATAGAGGCCTACGATGTCAGTTCCGGCCAGTTCATATCCCCAGTCTTATACGCGGCGGGCTGTTTTATTTAAGAAAACACTTTAAAACTCTCACTTTTCTTTCGTTAGAATCGAAAGTTGTGGATGATCACTCCACACCAATCGACACTTTATGATGATGATGAGGGTATTGATGATGGTACATGTCGACGATGTCAATAATATCAACACGGAATGTGAGTGAAGACACAGGTTAAAGGATTTTATCGATTACTTATTCAAACACATGTTACAGTGCTTTAACACTAAAAACCTATAAAGAACACACAATTTTTGATCCAAACCTACACCATTTAAAATTCATAACAATAGGATCCGCTCCACAACCACCGATCACCGGCTCATGGCAGGTCACGGGTCACGATCACCAGCTCACGGCGAGTCACGGGTCACAGGTCTCGGTCACCGGCTCACGGCGGGTCACGGGTCTTGATCACCAGCGCACGGCGGGTCACGGGTCACCGGGTCGACACGATACGGTCCGAACATACCAACAACAAAAAATCCACAACAACATTATAAACATGTACAGACACTAGTTATATAGACAATATACACAATTTTTCTGCACAAGCGGCTAGTGTGTACCGGTTTTTCTCACTACTAACGGTTACAACTATCAAGGAGGGATCAAGTCATCATACTTCGCCTACGCACTGGCCACAATAGAATGAGAAATCAAATATTCACCAAATTCAAAATAGGTATAACCAGGCTATGCCACTGTACACTGGACAATATGACTACAAAGCATGTCCTACATGATTGCCCCCAGTACACAGACCTGAGAAGAGCAATGTGGTCACACCCACCTCCCTGGAAGAGAAACTATATGGGGCAATCGAATCACTTAAACAGACAGCTGACTTCTTGAGAGAGTCTGGAATCTTATTCTGATTGAGTCTTGATCGCAGAGAGAGAGAGAGAGAGAGAGAGAGAGAAACAGCATACCCATTTTTTTTTTTTGGGGGGGGGGGGTTAGCCTAGAAAAGGGAATTGAAGTGCATAATTCCATGAAAATTCAAGTTGTCAAATAAGTGTTTCTGAAACAGGAATGAATTCATTTATTGAGTTATTGAATTTTTTAATGAGTCATCATCCTTCTGCTGTAAGTTACTTCAAAAAGCATCTACATTTATTTTATTTCTTTTTAAGTGTGGATGATGCAGAGTATATGTTGGACAGACTAATCCCAGAAGAAGTAGAACAAAAATAAATGTTAATTTCATTAAGTGCATGAAGTAAAAACCAATTGATATTATATCAAACAACAAATATATATAGTAAACATCAATAACTCTGGAGACACTTTCTAACTTCAAATTGCTAAAAACCTACTATAATTAAATTTTATGTTCTGTTTAAATGTTGTTCCCAATTACCACTTTTCAAAGTGTGAACCTAAATAAAGATAGAATGTTACACAACATTAATATATTGTTAATGGAGGAACATTGTTACTCTACAATATTCCTTATTAACTACCGTGCCAACGGATTATGTATTTTGTATATTAATATTTGTAATGGAGCATAACAATATTATTCATAATTATTGATTAATATTCATTATTATTGGGTTCCGTGTAAAGGAGTAGATTATTTATTATGTTAACATTGTTAATAGAGCATATTAATGTGGGTTAGTGAGAATTAATAGTACTTGAATGTTAGTCTTTTAAATTTCCATAATTGTTTCCGTATTTTTAATCTTCATCATTATTAAGGCCTGCTAGAAAAGATGATCATGTCTCTCAATAGCTTCTTACGTGTAAAGTTGTTTATCAGGGAGCCAATGGTGGGGTGTGCTAAACACTCCAAGGTATGGTGACAGCTTTACAAATAAAGAACACAACACAATACTGACGTTTCGGCCTGTGGCCTTCTTCAGAATACAGGGACAACGACAACAAGCGGTGAAGCACAATTACTACATGTTAGATGATAAAGTGGAGGGCGAGGAAAGTAGGATGCAAAAATAAGAAAAGAGAGAAATGAATTTTACATGATGAGAGGTATGATGGGCGTCAAAATATATAAAATAGAAAAAGAGAGAGAAAAATGTATAATAAATTGTACTTAGCTGAGCTCAGAGCAGGGAGCAGGAAAACTGTAATCCGTGCTGAAACCAGTCGGAATGACTAAATGACTAAAAGCGCAGAGAACGTGTATAGAAAGCAACACGTGACAAAGACAGGTCAGTAAAGAGGGCAAAAAGGATCAAATATCGGGAAAACCAAAAAGGGGGGGGGGAAAGGGGGCATAGACGAGGATACTCCTGGGACACAACAAGCAATACATATAAATCACTCAACAATGGAAGTGAGAGATCACGCGAGAGGTTAAGAGAAAGAAATAGAATGACACGACAAAGTAGTAAACTAGGCAGTGGGTGAGAGAGATGGACTCTACAGAATGGATGGCCTCGAACTGAACGAGTTGAGAGGTAGGTCAACGAAAGGAAGGATTGGATACTGGAGGAAGAGATACGGTGAGGAAGAATAATAAAGCCGGTATAATGAGAAGGGCGATAGAGGGGTGGTCCGGAGGAAGTAAGTCTATCGGGAGGTAGGGAAGTATTGGAGGAGGAGGTATGGAGAGGAGGGATAAGAAGCAGGTATGTGAAAACTGGATAGGGGGAGAGGCGGTAGGTCAGAAGTGAATGGAAAAAGAGAAAGTCTGGAAGAAGTGGAGCAATAGGGGATGGTGTGCAAGAGGTATGAACCATAGGAGGTAAAGAAGTAGGGAAATGATAGAACAAAGGGGGGACTGAAAGTGGGCATCAGGATAAGGGGGATACTGGAATAGTAGGTATAGATGAGTAGTGACTACAAGTTAATAGAGAGGAGAGGGGTGAGCTAGGAGTAGATCAGCAGAGGGGTGGTAGGAAGGACGAGGGACAATAGAGGTGGGCAGAGAGATCGTACGTACAGTCCAGGTGGAGAGGTGATATAGTGATAAAGAGGTAAAGGACATGAAGATAGTCAGAAGAGAAAAAGGTGTAGGGAGAGGGGGGTTTAGGAGGAAGAAGGCAAGATGGGGGTTACTCAAAGAGGATATGAAAAGCAGGGATGGACGAGTAGAGGACCCAAGAAGAGAAATAGGAAGAGAGGTCCATAGGTGGGAGGGTGGAGTCGGAGGCCGGAGGGTCCTCAGAGGGACAGGGATACATTGATGCCACGAGGGGTGAGGCAGCCCCAACGAGCGATCAGACGGTGCTCCAGAGTGAGCCGACTGTGGTGATCAGAGGAGCATGATATTAGGCCAGTTACCAAGACATCAGTCTTACCTCGATGGCCCCTCGAGTTAAAGTGGGCTGCTACAGGAGTGTCCGCTTCTTGGGTGATGTCATTCAAGTGTTCACGGCACCTATCGCCGATTCTGCGACCAGACTGACCGATGTAGGTCAACTTGCATCGCTTACAGATGATGGCATAAATGATGTTCCGCGATGTGCAAGTGAATCCCTCTCTGATCTCGAAAGGACCATTAGGGAAGAGGACAGTGTCGGTCTGGAGAACGTGGTCACAAGTTTTACATACTCTCCGGTTGCAGCGGATAGTGCCTCGATGGCTGAAGTGGTCAGCAGGAAGACGGCCCCTGACAAGAAAGTCTCGGAGGTTCCGGTCACGTCTAAAGGCCACTAGTGGTGGGTCAGGGAAGAGCAGACGAGTAGTAGGGTCAGATCGAAGAATAGGGAGGTAGCGGTGGATGGTCCTAATAGCGGCGTAGTGGTGAGGGTGATGGGTGAGAGCGAGCACTACTCTATCAGAGGGGGGATGAGTAGAGGGGGTAAGAGCAGACTGACGTGAAGTGTGGAGAACTCGACGCAGGGCAGGGAGGAGAGCTGATTCAGGATAGAGACGTCGGCGGAAGAAATCAAGCATAAGGTGGGCATTGTGAAGGAAATCTTCGTCGTCTTGGCAAAGGCGACGAAGTCTGAGAAGCTGGGAATAGGGAAGAGAGTTCTTGCAGGATGTAGGATGAGAGGAGTCGTAGCGGAGGAAACTATGGGAGTCAGTGGCCTTGTAGAAGACCGAGGTGAGAAGATGAGAGGTGCCCAAGGAGACTAGGATGTCCAGGAAAGATACGGAGGAGGTGGATATGTGGAAGGTGATGTGGATAGAGGGGTGGAAATGTCCGACATATTCGATGAAACGGGAGATCTCATCTTCTGGAAGGTCAGACAGACCAATGCAGTCATCAATGTACCTACGATACATGAGGGGAAGAGGGCCCTGGTAGGTATGGATGATTTGGTGCTCAAGGTAACCCATGAAGAGACAAGCATAGCTAGGGCCCATTTTAGTGCCCATCGCCACACCGCTGATCTGGGTGAAGAAATTGCCATTGAACTCGAAAGAGTTGAGGTTCAAGACTAATTCTGCTAGACGGAGGAGGACGCCAGTGGCGATGGAGGGTTGGATCCTACGGTCCAGGAAAAACTGAAGAGCTTGAAGGCCGTCGGAGTGGGGAATAGAAGTATACAGGGAGCAGACATCCATAACGAAGAGGCGGTAGTGACGATCAGGAAGGAGGGTGATAGAGGAAAAGATGTTAAGGGCGTCGTTAGTGTCTTTGACATACGAAGGGAGGCCCATAACTATGGGTTGAAAGACACTGTCGAGGAAGTCAGAAATGAGAACAGTAGGATATGAGATGGAAGAGACAATAGGACGCCCAGGAGAGTCAGGTTTATGTATTTTAGGCAGCATATAGAAAGAGGGTCTGCCCAAGCAGTGGTCAGGAAGGATCATGCGGGAGGAGCTAGAGGGAAGTAATCCATCCTGAATGAAACGGAGGATCGTACGACGCACCACGGCGTTATTAGAGACAGTAGTGTCGTCGGGGGTGGGGAGGTAGAAAGTCGAGTCGGATAATTGTTTATCCCCTTCCCGGATATAAAGGTCTTTCCTCCATACCACCACAGAGCCGCCCTTGTCAGCCGGCTTGATGACAATATCATCACGTCGGCGAAGATCCTGGAGGGCTTGGTACTCTTCACTACTAAGATTAGAGCGTCGAAGTCTATGGGGACGAAGTGCCTTAATATCCCGGTAGGTACTGTTAATGAACTGGTCCAAAGCCTGTGATTCGCCCGAGCGGGGAGTCCAGTCAGATTTACGGGAGGAAAAGCGGGCAAATTCGTCTGTAGGAGGAGGTTGAGAGGAAGAGTTCGGATGATTAAAGTAATCACTATTACTTTAATCATCCGAACTCTTCCTCTCAACCTCCTCCTACAGACGAATTTGCCCGCTTTTCCTCCCGTAAATCTGACTGGACTCCCCGCTCGGGCGAATCACAGGCTTTGGACCAGTTCATTAACAGTACCTACCGGGATATTAAGGCACTTCGTCCCCATAGACTTCGACGCTCTAATCTTAGTAGTGAAGAGTACCAAGCCCTCCAGGATCTTCGCCGACGTGATGATATTGTCATCAAGCCGGCTGACAAGGGCGGCTCTGTGGTGGTATGGAGGAAAGACCTTTATATCCGGGAAGGGGATAAACAATTATCCGACTCGACTTTCTACCTCCCCACCCCCGACGACACTACTGTCTCTAATAACGCCGTGGTGCGTCGTACGATCCTCCGTTTCATTCAGGATGGATTACTTCCCTCTAGCTCCTCCCGCATGATCCTTCCTGACCACTGCTTGGGCAGACCCTCTTTCTATATGCTGCCTAAAATACATAAACCTGACTCTCCTGGGCGTCCTCTTGTCTCTTCCATCTCATGTCCTACTGTTCTCATTTCTGACTTCCTCGACAGTGTCTTTCAACCCATAGTTATGGGCCTCCCTTCGTATGTCAAAGACACTAACGACGCCCTTAACATCTTTTCCTCTATCACCCTCCTTCCTGATCGTCACTACCGCCTCTTCGTTATGGATGTCTGCTCCCTGTATACTTCTATTCCCCACTCCGACGGCCTTCAAGCTCTTCAGTTTTTCCTGGACCGTAGGATCCAACCCTCCATCGCCACTGGCGTCCTCCTCCGTCTAGCAGAATTAGTCTTGAACCTCAACTCTTTCGAGTTCAATGGCAATTTCTTCACCCAGATCAGCGGTGTGGCGATGGGCACTAAAATGGGCCCTAGCTATGCTTGTCTCTTCATGGGTTACCTTGAGCACCAAATCATCCATACCTACCAGGGCCCTCTTCCCCTCATGTATCGTAGGTACATTGATGACTGCATTGGTCTGTCTGACCTTCCAGAAGATGAGATCTCCCGTTTCATCGAATATGTCGGACATTTCCACCCCTCTATCCACATCACCTTCCACATATCCACCTCCTCCGTATCTTTCCTGGACATCCTAGTCTCCTTGGGCACCTCTCATCTTCTCACCTCGGTCTTCTACAAGGCCACTGACTCCCATAGTTTCCTCCGCTACGACTCCTCTCATCCTACATCCTGCAAGAACTCTCTTCCCTATTCCCAGCTTCTCAGACTTCGTCGCCTTTGCCAAGACGACGAAGATTTCCTTCACAATGCCCACCTTATGCTTGATTTCTTCCGCCGACGTCTCTATCCTGAATCAGCTCTCCTCCCTGCCCTGCGTCGAGTTCTCCACACTTCACGTCAGTCTGCTCTTACCCCTCTACTCATCCCCCCTCTGATAGAGTAGTGCTCGCTCTCACCCATCACCCTCACCACTACGCCGCTATTAGGACCATCCACCGCTACCTCCCTATTCTTCGATCTGACCCTACTACTCGTCTGCTCTTCCCTGACCCACCACTAGTGGCCTTTAGACGTGACCGGAACCTCCGAGACTTTCTTGTCAGGGGCCGTCTTCCTGCTGACCACTTCAGCCATCGAGGCACTATCCGCTGCAACCGGAGAGTATGTAAAACTTGTGACCACGTTCTCCAGACTGACACTGTCCTCTTCCCTAATGGTCCTTTCGAGATCAGAGAGGGATTCACTTGCACATCGCGGAACATCATTTATGCCATCATCTGTAAGCGATGCAAGTTGACCTACATCGGTCAGTCTGGTCGCAGAATCGGCGATAGGTGCCGTGAACACTTGAATGACATCACCCAAGAAGCGGACACTCCTGTAGCAGCCCACTTTAACTCGAGGGGCCATCGAGGTAAGACTGATGTCTTGGTAACTGGCCTAATATCATGCTCCTCTGATCACCACAGTCGGCTCACTCTGGAGCACCGTCTGATCGCTCGTTGGGGCTGCCTCACCCCTCGTGGCATCAATGTATCCCTGTCCCTCTGAGGACCCTCCGGCCTCCGACTCCACCCTCCCACCTATGGACCTCTCTTCCTATTTCTCTTCTTGGGTCCTCTACTCGTCCATCCCTGCTTTTCATATCCTCTTTGAGTAACCCCCATCTTGCCTTCTTCCTCCTAAACCCCCCTCTCCCTACACCTTTTTCTCTTCTGACTATCTTCATGTCCTTTACCTCTTTATCACTATATCACCTCTCCACCTGGACTGTACGTACGATCTCTCTGCCCACCTCTATTGTCCCTCGTCCTTCCTACCACCCCTCTGCTGATCTACTCCTAGCTCACCCCTCTCCTCTCTATTAACTTGTAGTCACTACTCATCTATACCTACTATTCCAGTATCCCCCTTATCCTGATGCCCACTTTCAGTCCCCCCTTTGTTCTATCATTTCCCTACTTCTTTACCTCCTATGGTTCATACCTCTTGCACACCATCCCCTATTGCTCCACTTCTTCCAGACTTTCTCTTTTTCCATTCACTTCTGACCTACCGCCTCTCCCCCTATCCAGTTTTCACATACCTGCTTCTTATCCCTCCTCTCCATACCTCCTCCTCCAATACTTCCCTACCTCCCGATAGACTTACTTCCTCCGGACCACCCCTCTATCGCCCTTCTCATTATACCGGCTTTATTATTCTTCCTCACCGTATCTCTTCCTCCAGTATCCAATCCTTCCTTTCGTTGACCTACCTCTCAACTCGTTCAGTTCGAGGCCATCCATTCTGTAGAGTCCATCTCTCTCACCCACTGCCTAGTTTACTACTTTGTCGTGTCATTCTATTTCTTTCTCTTAACCTCTCGCGTGATCTCTCACTTCCATTGTTGAGTGATTTATATGTATTGCTTGTTGTGTCCCAGGAGTATCCTCGTCTATGCCCCCTTTCCCCCCCCCCTTTTTGGTTTTCCCGATATTTGATCCTTTTTGCCCTCTTTACTGACCTGTCTTTGTCACGTGTTGCTTTCTATACACGTTCTCTGCGCTTTTAGTCATTTAGTCATTCCGACTGGTTTCAGCACGGATTACAGTTTTCCTGCTCCCTGCTCTGAGCTCAGCTAAGTACAATTTATTATACATTTTTCTCTCTCTTTTTCTATTTTATATATTTTGACGCCCATCATACCTCTCATCATGTAAAATTCATTTCTCTCTTTTCTTATTTTTGCATCCTACTTTCCTCGCCCTCCACTTTATCATCTAACATGTAGTAATTGTGCTTCACCGCTTGTTGTCGTTGTCCCTGTATTCTGAAGAAGGCCACAGGCCGAAACGTCAGTATTGTGTTGTGTTCTTTATTTGTAAAGCTGTCACCATACCTTGGAGTGTTTAGCACACCCCACCATTGGCTCCTTGCTACCAGCTTTACCGCAGCATTGCAATTATTTGCCTGTTCCCTAAAGTTGTTTATCAATTTGTTTGTTGAGTTCAGGTCAGTTGATTTCTGTTCTCCACTGTCTTGATTTTCGGGGGGGGGGGGGGGGGGGGGGCTAGCTATCCTAGTTGGGAAAACCACTCGACTGGGCTACCGACGTTCGGACAACCCGTGTTCGATTCCCGCTGGAAGCAGTGTGAATTGTACTCGTGGTTGGGGAAAAAAGTACCCCCACGGTCGACCCAGCTGCAGGCACAAATGGGTACCAGAGTATTGCTCTGGGAATGTGAGGAATGTCGCCTCGCATCGTGAGTTTCGATGCTTGAAGCAACACTACCCAGAAGTCTCCGAACACTTCTGAATAGGCGGCCGAGCACATATGGGCGAATATTCGCGCGCTAAGACGCCGGTTCAAGTCTCGTACTTTACATTACCTTTACCTTGTCTTGATCCTTTCCTGCTATCTCTATAGCTTATTCCTTCAAGTTAATACATTCCTGTGTTTATTTATCATGGCATGAATACAAAAATAGTGATTGTTTACTGATGATGTTGAAAATGTGTTTAGTTTAAGGTCTAACATCTTTTTATATGAGTGTTTTTCATTACTCTTTTTAGCTGTTCATAACATTTTTAACTCATTCTTACGTGAAACCACAGCTCTCTCACCAGCTAGGATTTTATTGTCTGCTGCCCAGTTGTCCATGATTTAACTTCTTATGTCAGGGCTGAATACTCAAAGCACAGAAGAACAATCTTAGTTTTCTGTCTGTTTAGAGTGTTGCTCTTCACTGTTTTTTTTAATTCTTTCAACTGTCTCTTTTAATCCTTTTGCATCTTTTCAGAGAAAGACTGTGTCGTCAGGGCTATCTGAGTTCTGGACTTATTTATTGTGAAAAGGTCGAACTTCACAAATCTGTCATCGTTTCTGACATTTCTCATAATGTTCTCAGCATAGATGTTGAACAGGTACCTGCCTCATCATCATCATCATTGAGTGCCGTCTCCGCAACGAAGGTTGGCTACCATAGAGCGCCATTCTGCTCTATCTCTTGCTTTGATGGTGCAGGTTGTCATCGGTTGATTTGTCCATCTTTTGATGTTACTCGTCCATGTTAATCTTGGTCTGCCTCTGCCTCTTTTACCTTGTATTTTCCCCTCCAGGATTACTTTCAATAGGCTGTTGTGTCTTTTAACATGGCCCAAGAATCGCATTTGTCTTGTTCTAATTGTGTTCAGAAGTTCTCTTTTCATTTTTAGTTGTTTTAAGACTTCATCGTTTGTTTTCTTTTCCTTCCATCCAATTCTACCTATTCTTCTATAAATCCACATTTCGAAGGCTTCAATTCTCTGTTCTGTTTTCTTGTCTAATGTCCATGTTTCAGCACCATATAGGAATATTGAGAAGATGTAACATTTTGCTATTCTTAGTTTTAGCTTTGGTGTTATTTGTTTTGATGTTAGTATGTCCTTCATAACATTAAAATTACTTTTTGCATTTCCTATTCTTTTGTTTATTTCAGTTGTACATTTTCCATCACTGGTTATAGTATGTCCAAGGTAGTTGTAGTTCTGAACTGTCTCAAGGTCTATTCCTTCAATTTTGATATCCACTTGTGGGTTTTGAGTATTTTCTTTGTTTATGATCATAGTTTTAGTCTTTTTGATGTTCATATCTAGTCCATATTTTTTGCTTGTCGTGTTTATTTCATTAAGTAATTGTTGTACCTGCCTACCCCTTTTAAAACAAACTTCAAACCAATTTGATGTTTAGCTCGCTATTTGTTGCTTGCTGTTCGTGATATAGTTCTTTGATAAGTTATGTTGGGTGTGTTGGAAAGCTCATATCTTCTAAGATGTTCCACGATTTCTAATATTGTGCGCAGCCAAAGGTCTTACTGTAATCTGAGAAACATGTATGTTGTTCTATGTTGTGTTTCATACACTTCTCAAGAATGTTTCTCGTGATAAAGATGTGGTTCCTGGTTCCTGTACTATGATTGAAGCCTGCTTGAACTGCATGAAGTTCTTGTTCAAACTTTCTTGCTATCTTGTTCATGAAGATCCACAGGGGTATTTTGCTTCGTCTTTTTATTCTTCTTCTATCCTTCCTCTATTTCCATTGGCGTCGAGGGGAGATGTAATCTGCGATTCTGTGCTCTTCTGTTGGCCTCCTCTGTTGTTATCCCTCCTAGTGACTCTAGTATTCCCTTTATCCATCTCTTTCTCGGTCTTCCTCTTAATCTGGCATTTTCGTAGCGTGTGTTTATGGCTCTTTGAGTCATTGTTATTTCTTTTTATCTTGTTATGTGGCCGAACCAATTTATCTGTTGTTGCTTTATGTATTCGATGGCTGGTTCAATTTCGAGTTTCTTCCTCAGGTCAGTGTTTCTTACTCTGTCCCTTAAGCTGTTTCCTGTCATTCTTCTGACAAATTTCATCTCGGTGGTCGTTATCTTTCTTATTGTTCTAGAGTCCAGCGTCCAATTCTGGCACTGATAGCACAGAGTTGGTAGAAAAATTGATTTGTATATTTCCCTTTTTGCTTCCGTAGTTATTGCATTGTTTTTCAATATTGCTAATACTTGGCCTATAACTTGGCATGCTTTGTTACACCTTATATCTATCTCTGTCTGTTGGTTATTGTCTTGTGTTAACGTGCTACCAAATATTTAAAATTGTCTTCTTGCTTCAGAGGCGTATTTACTATTATGATGTTTAGTTTTCTTTCTTTCTCGCTATTGCCATTACTTCGGTTTTGTTTATGTCGATCTTCATGTTGTATTGTTTACAAGTGTTGTTTAGCATGTTGATATGTTCTTGCAGGTCCTCAGTTGTTTCATGTATGAGAACTTTGTCGTCATAATTATTTTTACCTTGTGGTTCACAAGTAAATGTAAAATAACGAATAGAAATGGACACTACAGAAGTGATCAAATGTAGTGGCTGGAAAGTGTTCAATTGCTGGAGATCGCATAACTGACCATGCTAGAAAACAAGTACTGGACTGTTGGATACAAGTTATAAAGGTGGCCGTAATCTGATAAGAAGCAAATATTCAAGATTATTACATCTCGACTTGTAAATAATAAGTTTACAAAATTGTATGTCGCTGATAAATTATTCATCTAGTTCATTTACTTACATTAAATATATAACATATATGTAATTATTCTATGGTAAATTCTGTTGACAACAGGAATCTATAGCTTACATTTTAATACAATTTTCAGAGAAAGAAAGTAAAAAAATTAAACTGGAAAGTGTCGAATTAGTTAATATCGCTTATGATCTTTTTCATAATCGTTAATGTACTAAATTATAAACCAACAAAAACATTAAGTGAAATAAAAAGGTGCTCATTGTTTAGAAGTGTTTCACAAACTGGAACCGCTCGCGTAAAATGCTGATTGTAACAATGAGGACAAGGTTGTAAACTCAAGGTATCTGAAATCATGCTATCTCGGTTTTAGTCAAAATGTTCATCTAAGACTGAATCAAGAAGGTATGTTTGTTCATAGTAGTAAGAACCCAGTACACGTACATCATACACACGACATACATGTACGATACACACGGCATACATGTACGATACACGCAGCATACACACGGCATACATGTACGATACACGCAGCATACACACGGCATACATGTACGATACACGCAGCATACACACGGCATACATGTACGATACACACGGCATACGTGTACGATACACGCAGCATACACACGGCATACATGTACGATACACGCATCAAATATGCATCAAACACGCAGCATACGAGCAACATAGCGTACCAAATACGCAGGATACAAGTCGCAAATACGCATGATACACACAGAAAACATGCATCAAACACACATCATAAGCCCAACAAATACATAGCATATTCGCAGCTTACACACAGCATACGCGCAGCGTATACACAGCAAACAGGAGCATATACGCAGCATCCACGCAGAATAAACTTTCATGCACGGATTAGTCTGTCAAACATTTTCAGATTCGCTTGGAGAACGACCACAGTGCATGGGCATTTACAGCACGCTCGGCAGGCAGAATAGTCAAGGAAGGCAGTGGTGCATACGTCATGACCACGAGTAGCATGACAAAAAAGGTGATGGCAGTGACCAAGGCATTCAAATGGTTAGAGTCACAAGACTACACCCACGCATGTATACTGAGTGATTCGATGAGTATGATAAAAAAAGTGGAGGCGGGCTGGGTACGCATGCAATGGGTAGAGTCGTTGCAGAAATCCTAAATACGTAAGATCACCTTTGTCTATGTCCCTGGACATGCGGGAGTACGGGGAAATGAAAGAGCGGACAGGTTGGCTAGCTGTACTGTGGTTGAGGACGGGCAACCAATGGATTGGGCAGACATCATCAATGCCCTTCGAGATGTGGGAAGAGCACAGGACTTCGACAAACACAGATCCACGTCACTTCCTCGGATGATGGAAATGGGAGTTAAGATGGGCACATCCAGAAATGAGAAACTTAGTGGCCGTATAAGAAGACTTATCAACCAACATAGAACTGGAGTCGCCAGTCGCTGGACACTGCGGGAATTGCTGAGGAGGAGATCTGAGCACCAATGGACATGTTCAGAGTGCAATGATGATGACCCGCAAATAACTCAATAGCTACCACAGTGTATGCTTTTTCGATATCAATAGATCAGCAACGAGTAATCAATCTGACATTGATCTGTCATTTTTAATGCATCTAGACATCCTCAAAAATCCCAGGGCCTCTTAAGAATACTTTGAAAATCACTGATCTAGACAGTTAAAGAACTTTCTGCTTCACCAGATATTAGTTGCTGACGATGCATTCACCAAATACGGATTTCTTACTCACAACGGTAACTGTCTGGTCTCAATTGGATGTTAAGTTCTCTCGCGTGATCAAACAATTTTTCTGTAACATCCAACTCGATTCTGAAGTTGAAAGGAATGCGCTATTGAACGCCCGAAGATACGATTTCTCCCCATGAGCCAGGGGCCAGAATATCTTCTCAGTTCAAGGGAATTGTTGGACCGCACCGACTAGTTTCAATCACTCGCGTTTGCTCAATGAGCGTAAGCTGATTAGATTGTAATGGTTTATTTTTAAAATGAAAGTGTAATAACAGTTTATGACCAATGCAGATGTATGGATAAATATTGTAATCTTGATCTTACCTTGAGACTCAACTTGAGCGTCATTAGTGTAAGTTTTCCTTCTTCGATATTTTGGCTTCCTTGTTTTTATTATTGTCTATTTAAGTTAATGATGTTTTCTACAGAAAACAGAAGAATGTTGAGAGTACCATGGACAGCTAAGAAGAGTAATGAAGATGGTCTGAGAGCGTTCAAGCAAAAAGAGAGCTAATTTCCAATATTAGGAAGAAACAATCATCATTGTTTGGCCATGTAATGAGAAGGGAATAACTGGAATATATTGTAACAACTGGGAAAATTGAGGGACGAAGAGATAGAGGAAAGCAAAGAGAAAAAATAACAGACAGCTTACGAGAATGGCTTGGCTGAAGGTCAACAACAGAAATGATAAATGGCTGCCGAGATCGAAAGTTGTGGAGAGACATGATCACCTACGCCAGTAGGCCTGGTACTTGATGATGATGATGATTTAAGTTAAAAATAATAATAAAGAGCCAAGCCACTTGGAGTGGCGTCTAGGGAATATGGTGTTAGTGACCATAATTTTATAGACCTTCGGCACACGATTTTTATGGTAATGTGGTCATTATTACGCCCGTGCTGCTTTACATCCTCATTAAAAAAAAAAATCGTGTATCCATGTATGGCTGGGTGAACCTGGAAGCTGTGGATCAGGATCGAAACCGATCTCTTGTCCTTTGTAGTCCAGTTCACTAACCACTGGGATATCGCGGCTCCCTGTTTATTTAAGTGCGCGTTTCTAATGTCTATATCATCATTATCCTGAACATTATCATCATCATCATCATCATCATCATCATCAAGTATCGCGATTGCTACCTCTCCACAGTTTTAAACAATAAAAATTGTCCTTCTTGACATCATAAGAAGCCATTATCTTAAAAATCTGCCACTTTATTGATACATATAATGTTACAAAACCGATTAAGTAACTTTCCGAAATAAAATAAATAAAAACATTTTTTTACAACTTAGTCGACATATATAAATAAATATGAGATGTTAGAATATTTGAAAGCTATGTTAAATAGAAGAAAAAAAACAAGTCACGTCACCTTGAAAGTAACACCTAAGTAGTAAGAAATAATGACAGGACAACTTCATATGACTGCAGTATTTTAATGCGAGTCGTTTCATTAATTTCATATTCAACCATTTATTCATTACCATTAGTTTGAATTCTTCTTCTGTCATTTATGTTTATTGTTAAATTTATTTCAGAAGATTTTTGTTTCGCTTAAGGATAAATTTCTTGGCACCAGGTTATGTTACAAAAACTTAACTATCGTGTCTAATCACTTAACGCTTCAATGTCCTTAGATTGCAGGGCCAATTTATTGCTGCTTCCATGTTTATGCTGTAAAAAATATCGCACTATTTCAATTCTCTAGGACATAGTGGTAAACTCGACATGCAAGTCACGGGCAACTAGTCTACAATCGTAGCCAGTTCGCCCTTGAGAATCGTCTCAAAGCCCAGTTGGGTTCGCTGTCCCCATAAGGCATGAACATATCGCTCTCATACACATAGGATACCTGCTACAATTTTCGTACCCTCATGCGCAATCGCACTTATACATGTATGTACATGTGTCTGCATGTGTACTTGCACATTTGGACACATATGGGTGTTTTTGGATGTAGCTTACGGTTATATATACAAACATAAACGTTTATAATTGTTTAGTTGTTTACACATGCGTTTGGGCACAACTGTTCGTTGTGCAAGCCCATATTTGCAGATATACACAAATTTATGTGTTTGCCTAGGTACGTTTAAAAATAAAACTTATTGGGAATCAACTCATATAAACGTTTGCAGTAATAGTAGAGTTTAGGATCTTGTACCCACCGTCACATATTTTTAGAACCCTTCTCTTTTACCGTATTCCACACCTGTGTCCTGTCCTGTGTCCGTCGGCCTGATCAGTTGCAGTCCAGTTGGCTCCTGACCAAGCTTCTCCACAGTGAAGAAAAGGACTTACTTTAATTTTTTTTTTTTTTTTTTTTTTTTTTGGATTGTCTAACATATTATCACCATGTACTTAGATTTATGTGTATATCCCTACATATTTTTGCGTTGTTGATTATTGTTCCAGCTGAAGGCCTACTTGGCCGAAACGTCGTTCTACTTTTGTCTCTCACTTACATAAAGCTGTTATTATACCACTTTTTCGTGTTTTAATTTTTCGTTCTGTAAAAAATATGTTGCCCGCAATATGAATGAGACATTAACATATAAGTGTTATGTCTCGGACCTAGCGAGACAGTAAAGTAAAGGTTTCTCTCCCACTTTCCAAGACGTATGGGGATATGGTGTCAGTGATCATAATTTTTATGTTTTCCTATGACCACATATATATTGTTGGGTGCTGTGATCGTATCATGTCAGGCTGCCTTTATTTATCAGTAACACAATCTTTTGTAGAGGCTGGATGGACCTCGGAACATCTTGGTCAGAAAAAATATCTAATACTTATGGAAATCGGACCAGGCTACCTGCTTTGCTGAGTGAGATAAGGAATTAACAGCGAGAAAGTGCACTGGCTAAAGAAAGAGCATTAGCTCCATCACTAGCCGTGAACAAATACGATAACGCTAAATATGTCATATATCTAGGATAATATGTATTGCAGTGCAACCACATCCTAGTTTTCGGGAGATGTATTTATAGTAATATTTGTTTACATTGCAAGTATTTTGTTTATATAATCATGTTCTTTAGCATTTTGTTATATTAGTATTATGTTTATATTAGTAGAATTGTTCTTATATTAGTAGAATTGTTCTTATTTTAGTAGAATTGTTCTTATATTAGTAGAATTGTTCTTATATTGGTAGAATTGTTCTTATATTGGTAGAATTGTTCTTATATTAGTAGAATTGTTCTTGTATTAGTAGAATTGTTCTTATATTAGTAGCATTGTGCTTATATTGGTAGAATTGTTCTTATATTAGTAGAATTGTTCTTATTTTAGTAGAATTGTTCTTATATTAGTAGAATTGTTCTTATATTGGTAGAATTGTTCTTATATTGGTAGAATTGTTCTTATATTAGTAGAATTGTTCTTGTATTAGTAGAATTGTTCTTATATTAGTAGCATTGTGCTTATATTGGTAGAATTGTTCTTATATTAGTAGAATTATGCTTATATTAGTAGAATTGTACCTATATTTTAGTAGCATTGTGCTTATATTAGTAGAATTGTACCTATATTTTAGTAGCATTGTGCTTATATTAGTAGAATTGTACCTATATTAGTAGAACTGTGCTTATATTAGTAGAGTTGTACCTATATTAGTAGAATTGTGCCTATATTAGTAGAATTGTGCTTTAGTAGAATGGTACCTATCATCATCATCGAGTACCATACCGGTTGGCGTAGGCGATCATGTCCTTCCACAATCTTCTATCTACAGTGCATCGTATCAGTTCTGTTGTTGACTGCTTTCCATGCCATGACACCAAGCTATCCAGCATTTTCCCTCTTTGTCGTCCGCGATCTCTCTTTCGTTTTATTTTACAAGTTGTAACCAAGTATTTCAACTTTCCTCTTCTCATGATGTGCCCGAAAAATGTTGATTTTTTTTATTTCTGATGTGTTTTAGGAGCTGACTTTTATTATTGTGCCTGTATTAATAGAATTGTGCCTATATTAGTAGAATTGTGCCTATATTAGTAGAATTATTCCTATATTAGTAGAATTATTCCTATATTAGTAGAATTGTGCCTATATTAGTAGAATTGTTCCTATATTAGTAGAATTGTGCTTATATTAGTAGAATTGTGCCTATATTAGTAGAATTGTGCTTATATTAGTAGAATTGTGCCTATATTAGTAGAATTATTCCAATATTAGTAGAATTGTGCCTATATTAGTAGAATTGTTCCTATATTAGTAGAATTGTGCTTATATTAGTAGAATTGTGCCTATATTAGTAGAATTATTCCTATATTAGTAGAATTGTGCCTATATTAGTAGAATTGTGCCTTTATTAGTAGAATTGTGCCTATATTAGTAAATTGTGCTTATATTGCTAGAATTGTGCCTATATTAGTAGAATTATTCCTATATTAGTAGAATTGTGCCTATATTAGTAAATTGTGCTTATATTAGTAGAATTGTGCCTATATTAGTAGAATTATTCCTATATTAGTAGAATTGTGCCTATATTAGTAGAATTATGCCTATATTAGTAGAATTGTGCTTATATTAGAAACATTTGCAGCGTGTTTGTGAATGTATATTTAAAAAAACGTCGCGGAAATACTAGCCATTTTAGACTGTTGCCACAACGAAGAAGACATCAATGTTCCAGGTTTAAACTATAGCTCGTTTCAAATCATGTGCCCAACTTCAAAACGCTATTACTCTCTAACCGTTTGTTAAAAACTTTTGAAATTTCCCAAATGTTATTAGAATGCAAAAGACCCTTTAAATGTATATTTAACAAATATCTTGCAGCTGCAGTTTTCGTAAAGCGGCGATATTTCTTTGATGTTTGTCAAAATTGTAAATTGTGAAGCCTTAGAGAATAGAAATTACCGTAGTTGCTGGTCTATGATTAATTTTCACTAGGTAAAGGCGTGGCCGTAATGGGGAAATAACTGGATAAAACAAAACACCAGGAGAATTATTGTCTGCTCAGTTCGAGGACGGACGATAATATCAAGGTATACCCGTATGTCCAATTTTCATAGTTGTGTGGTCCTGAAAAGGACCGTTTATTGAAATAATTTAAGGTAATATAGGGGCCAACATTGTGGGGGCTATATACTTTCATTCTGAATCAGACGAGTCTAAAAGATTAATAACTGTTTGGGGTTGAACATTCCACAAACCATCATTTTTCCAATATTCCTCTTCCTGTTTTAAGACGTGGTCTTCATATTTAGCCTAATAATCTTTGTCTATATTTAATAAAGCGAGATTAGCAAGAGTCTTTACATCGCATATTTTGAATGTAGTATTTTCATCTGCCACTTGTCCTTTTAATTTTGCCCAGATTAGTTCTATTGGATTTAAATGAGCATGGTAAGGTGGCAGCCTCAAACTTATATGACCGTGCTCTTGGATAATCTTATCTATTTGAAAAATCTTTGTCCTCTGTTTTTGCTTTACTAGAGATAGTAATTCAGGTTTTAAGTACATGTTATTAAATTGTATGTGCTCCTTTGTTAGCCATATCTTAATAGCATCTTTTGTACTGGATGACGTCGGGACTTTATCTTCAAGTGCAACAATGTTGTGGTACGCTGCATTGTCCATTATTAGGCAAGATGGTCGATCTAGTGATGGGAGAACAGAATTTTCAATCCAATGTCTAAATATGTGACCATTCATCGCAGAGTGATAATCCCGATTGTCTATGGATTTTGAAAGAAAAATGAGCTCTGCATTCTGTATTAGTCCATGTTGTCGACTACCTGCATGAGCAATTATCAAGCGCTGTCCTTTGCTGCTAGGTATTAATCTCTTAATCTTTCCATCTGATGACTGCCATTCCCTTTGGTTAGTGTGGTGAGCATTGATCCATGTTTCATCCAAGTACACAATATCATAACCTTGCTTGCGCACCTCTTTTACTTCACGTAAGTACTTGCTTCTCATGACTACTATATGTGGCTTCTCACAGATGATGTTTCGTCCATTGGAATACTTTCTGAATGTATAGCCTGCAGCTCTCACATTCCTCCATAATGTAGACTTTGATATTTCAATACTGTTGTTCTTTTTCAGCGATACTTTTAATTTTCTTATTGTAACAGTTTCATTCATACCCAACATTTTGCGAATTTCACTTCTAATAAGTTCACTGTCGAAATTATCCAACATTTTTGCTCTTCCTTGTGATTTTGTATATTTGGAACATTGACGTTCACGTGCTTGAATCCAGCGATTAAATGACCGTTTAGATAAATCCAAAATGTGTCTTGTCCTATTCTCAGGATTTTCTAAAGAATGAAATAATCTTCCTCGTTTAGCCTCTTTGCAAAAATAGTCATACATTTTTATTGCGATGTTTTGTAAACTGCAGAATTTCATTTTAAGACTCATGATAAATGTTATTGTTCCACGTTTTCACCATATGAATGAACGGAAAAGGAACACACAATGCCTCGTGTTTTCTACAAGTGTCTAATTGTGTCAGAAAGCCCACGTGGAAACGGTGCAAAAACGTCAATTGTACCGTGTATGGATTTTAATCGCTATTTTTATCTTAAAATACTGTAAACATTAAGTTTTGACTACATCAATGGGTCGTTATAAATTTATATAAATCAAATAAGCAACAATAATAACCAAATGTTTTTTTTAATGAAATTAATTCCCTGTTGGGTTCTAATCATTATAACTTTACATGCAAATTTTGAAAAAATTACAAAAAAGAGATTAAAAAGATATCGATTTTAAAAGTTGGGCACATGATTTGAAACGAGCTAGACAGTTGTGCATGGCCGGGTACGGACAACAGCTTTGATCAGAATTGTTGCGTTGAATAGATGTAGTTATTGTATGTCGTGTATATAATGTAAGTCTTCGAGACCATTAATATTATGTAATTAATTAAATTAATACAGTTGAAGGTTGGCGCCTGGGAGTTATGAACGAGGCGGGCCCGCTTCCCCTACAGTGTTAAGGAGCTAACGGGCCTAAACACTTGCTCGACGGGGTGACTTCTGATGACCAGATTACTTCCTGCAGCGAATCTCTGTATAAAAGGTTTCCTGCTACTGTATATACTAGTTGTATTCTGTTTATTTTAGTTGCTTTCTGTTTATATTAGTTGTATTATGTTTATATTAGTTGCTTTCTGTTTATATTAGTTGTATTCTGTTTATATTAGTTGATTTCTGCTTATATTAGTTGTTTTATGTTTATATTAGTTGCTTTCTGTTTATATTAGTTGTATTATGTTTATATTAGTTGTATTATGTTTATCTTAGTTGTATTATGTTTATATTAGTTGCTTTCTGTTTATATTTGTTGTATTCTGTTTATATTACTTGCTTTCTGTTTATATTAGTTGTATTCTGTTTATATTAGTTGCTTTCTGCTTATACTAGTTGTAAAATGTTTATATTAGTTGCTTTCTGTTTATATTAGTTGTATTATGTTTATATTAGTTGCTTTCTGTTTATATTAGTTGTATTCTGTTTATATAAGTTGCTTTCTGCTGATATTAGTTGTATTATGTTTATATTAGTTGCATTCTGTTTATATTAGTTGTATTCTGTTTATATTAGTTGCGATCTGTTTATATTATAATGTTGCTTATATTAGTAAAATTGTGTTTATATTTGTATTTTTGTTTAGTACTTTGTTTATGTTAATTATATTCTGTTTATGTTAGTAAATATTGCTTATATCAGTAGGATCCCAGTCCCATTATACCGAAATTAAGTATATTAGCCTTATATAAGGGAAGACAATAGGGGCTACTTTTGAATTAAACAAAATGGTAAGAAAATTATGAAACGACGTTTAGAATTATTTGTTTAAAAATCGATATATCATACATCACGTGACGCAATTTATCATTAAAAGGTATGTCATTAATCTAGAAATATGTGAAAAAACTGACATGTAAATATATTGAGTTAAATATTGATTTAATGTATTCACAATAATAAACACTGATATTTATATGCATAAGTACCAAGAGATGCGCTTTACCACAAAAAGACAACGCAACAAATCTACCACAAAGAAAAGATGAGAAAATAATAGGAAACATGAGAGAAGGAGAAGGTAATCTCATTGGCAGAATTTGGTCCTACCTCGAGACTCCTTCTCGACCACTTAAGTCCTTGACAATTGCTTGCGGTACGTTTCCCATGTGCTAACCTCATGCTGCTGTTCCCCACTTTGGAGGTTGGTCCTTGATGTTTGATATAAGAGAATGCCTCAAGCTGACAGGCATTCATCGAATTCTATACATTTATTTAACACGTTTTCAACCATCCCCAATAACAAAAGCCGGCTATTTTCATCGTTATGCTCTTCTGATTTTTTTTTCTCTATTGTTTTAATATCAATCGTCGGGTAACAACGCCGCTTTAGATGAAATGGCTAGTGGTTTGGGAACGTCTTAAGTCATTCATAAGACCTTTCACATAATCCTTGGCACCGAGAATTTCTTATAGCCATTTCTTTAGTATTTTGTAGAGGTTTTTTTCTTTCTTTATAGATCTATTTTAACGTCCTTTACACAATCTTTCTAAACTCTTTCATGAGGTCCTTAAATAGGAGGTTTTAAAAATATAGCTCTTTGTAGAGTCTGTAATATATTCCTTCAAATAGTCTTTAATTGCCCATAGTATTTAGTCTTTAATAGATTAGCTCATATAACTGTTAATAGTCCTTAGTATTATTTGAGTCGTTTGTAGTTTCCTTCACATAAGTTTTAGTAGCCCCTAGTATTGAGTTTTTAATAGATTCCTTCATGTAGCACGTCATGAAACACTTCACAGAGCATGTAATAACAGTCTTCACATAGTTATTGGTAGAGAAAAAAAAATGTTTACAGCAGCCTCCCATCTCAATGAATCTTGATGCCTTTACTCCGCAGAGAAACCCATTCAAGATTGAACTGTTATGGTTTTGTGGAACTTTAGTTCTTCCTTTCAATTTTGTATACTAGGCACTTTTGTAGAATGTGTTATGGATTTTCATTTCTTTGTTATTAAATATTCACTCGTGTCTTTCCAATTTTAAGATAAGTCGTGATTAAAGACAGGTGTGGTCCTAGAAAGGTAAAAACAATGGATGGTGCCTGAGTAACAAAGAGCAGTTTTCTCGGTTCATTCCATTTATTTATTGTTGCCACTGACCAACACAATAATGTTTCAAAGACATACCTTTTATACTTAGAGAGGATAGTGACGTTTAATTACTAAGAAATATTATAGTTAGGTCAAGGCTGAGTCCATATTATGAAGGGGTGTCATCTGCTCATTTCAAGCTTTAATAGCGGAGTCTTTTAGTAGTACATTCTGTTACCTGCGTCATTCTTCTAATCTTAAGTCTCACTGCTTGTACGGTGAAGTGTTCCAGGAATGACGTATGCATGTCTTTCTAGATAGACATCACTAGATATTATACTTTAAGTTGTCATCTTGAATTTGTTTAATGATTTCCTAATTCCGTCTCAAACGTTTTCTGAGTCGCCCTATTGTGGTGTGTATAAAATAAACATAACATTTTAAATAGCAGCTAAATTAGTTAAGAGGAGATACAGTAATCGACGTTTCGGCAAAACTCTCCATCCATTGAGTACAAAGCAAAAAATATACAAAGATCAACACAATGAACAAATAGTGTTCTGATATAAATAAAGAAATAATAAACACGAAAGCCAAATACTGATATACTGATACCAAATATGAGGGAAAAACCAGTGGATTTTCGTGGCTGCTGGTAACATAGATAATCGGCAATAGGGCATTAGGTCGAGATGGCGACACTGTATAGTATGTAATCATCATCATCATCACGATCCGGGCCTGCTGGCGTAGGCGATCATGTCTCTCCACAACTTTCGATCTCGGCAGCTATTTATCATTTCTGTTGTTGACCTTCTGCCAAGCCATTCTTTTAAGCTGCCTGTTATTTTTTCTCTTTGCTTCCCTCTATCTCTTCGTCCCTCAATTTTTCCAATTGTTACAATATACTCCAGTTGTTCTCTTCTCATTACGTGGCCAAAAAATGATGATTGTTTCTTCCTAATATTGGATTGACCTCTCTCAGAACATCTTCATTACTCTTCTTAGCTGTCCATGGTACTCTCAACATTCTTTTGGAAAACCACATTTCTACAGACTCCAGCGATTTTCTTGTCTGTTGTCCTATTGTCTATGATTTGCATCCATATGTTAAGACTTGCTCTACGTAACATTTAAGAACCCTTTTTCTTGTTTCTATGGATTGCATAGTATCTTCCTCATGTTTTGGAAAGCTGCTTTTGCCTGAGCCATTCTGCATCTCACCTCTTGTGTACATCTTCCGTCTGAGGTTAACAAAGTTCCCAAATATTTAAATGCATTTACCTGTTTTAATATTGCTCTACTTGTCTTTATTTTGCACTGAGGTGATGTCTTTTTCTTTGTTGTTACCATTACCTCTGTCTTTTTGCTATTACGGCTGAGTCCTTTATTTTTTCTTTCTTTCACTATAATGTCCAACATTTCTTGTAACTCATTTTCACTCTTAGCGATTAATACTGTATCATCAGCATAACTTAGATTATTTATATTATGACCTCCAATTGTTATTCCAGGCATGCCCCTTATGGATCTTAAAATAATCTCACTATAAATATTAAACAAATCTGGTGACAGCACACAATCTTGTCTAACACCCTGTTTTATTTGTTTAAATATTCCCAATTGGTTTCCAGTTCTTATGGCCGCTGTTTGTTGCCAGTACATGTTCTTTATTATTCTTAGATCTTTGCTGTCTACGTTTATGCTTTCTAAAATTTTGATTATTTCTTGGTGCTTTACTTTGTCAAATGCCTTGGTGTAATCTATAAAACAAAGGTATAAATCTGTTTTCACCTCTATGGCTCTTTCTACTAAAGATCTTATGATATAAATGGCATTGCTTGTCCCTTTATCTCTAACAAAACCACACTGTTCATCGCTAATTTCTGGACTGATTTTGTTTCGCACTCTTCGCATGACGATTCTTAGTAATATTTTAGTCATATGACTCATAAGGCTTACTGTGCTATGATCATCGCATTCAATCGCACCCGAATAGTATGTAATATGTTCTATATTTTATATTTGTGCTATCTTTATCGCGTTTCAGTCAGGATATTCCCATGTTGTATGTTCGTGCCTCGGTTTGATTTTAACGTCATGGTCAGATGTTTCATTCATTTTTGTTTGTTTGTCCCGCGTAATTATTTACTAGGACAAACCCCACGTATTTCCTTAGTTTAATTTATAACTCTACCCCTCTTTATTTTGTTTGCATTTCCCATGCTTTTAATTTCATTTGATGTGATTTTACGCTTGTGTCATTCAGGGACTGACCAGAATTGGTTTTGGTAACGAAATGTAGAAACAGAGAGCACTATCTTTATTGCTTTTTTATTTGAGTATTAAAATGTTGATGTTTCATAGTCGATGCGTTTATAAAATTAATATCAACGTATGTGTCATTATCCACACTGTAATAGACAAGACAATAATGGTTGATAGCTGACATTTTTTACACAATCATTTTTTAACATAATAATATAGCCACTGGTGTCTTGATAGACGGTTGGTAGCAAGCAATAATAAGTCAGAAGTTTCGTAAAAATATTAGTGTCTTATGCTGCCTGCTGCCTGCTGCTTTGCTGAACAGATTCTCTCGTGGCTGAATTTGTCAATATTTGATAGACAGACATTGCAGAACGAACAGGATGTATTCGTGGTGTTTGGTGTCTGCTCCTTTCTCCTGCTATTTTTGTCTCTGAATTTGATATCAGCACTGCCTTGAAAGTTGATGTGCAGCCTTATATTCCCAGTTTCTTTGACTGACAGAGAATTCCCTCAAAGGAAGCCCTGCAAACATCCATATCTCTTAGCACTGGTCTGCCCTTTGGTCTCTTTCCGTTATTAAGTTTACCATACAATAATTGTTTTAGAATACGAATGTTTGCCATTCTTCTTACATGACCCAGCCACCTTAGTCTACGACTCCTAAGTGTTGTCGACCGTGATTTATGGGAGTTTGGCTCGTTGTAAGACATTAGAGTTTGTATTTTGTCCTGCCATTTGACGTTCATAATCTTTCGAAGGCAATGCACACGAATGCTGTTGAACCTTTTCACCCGCCCTGCATAGGTAGTCCAAGTTTCTGATCCGTATAGAAGCGTACTAAGCACACAGCTTTGGTAGATTTGAATCTTAGTCTTGAGTGTTAATTTGGTGTTGGCCCATGGTCTATCTTTAAGTTTACCAAATGTGGAAACTGCCTTTCTCATTCGAGAATGTATTTCTTCTTCAAGGGAGACAGTGGTTGTGACTATAGAACTGAGATAGATGAACTTTCTCACGGATTCAAAGGGTGTGTTATTTAATGATATAGCTGCAGGACTGGCTACAACTTGTTGAAGCACCACCGTCGTCTGTATACTTTTTGACAGAAAAAGTAAATCACTTGATCTAGGTAGATTGTCAATCATTGTCTGCAGGACGGATCCATCGTGACCAACCAATGCTGCATCATCAGAGAATAGAAGCTCCTTGATTAGGGTCTCAGTTGTTTTCAAATTCTCAAATGTTGACCTCAGACGTGCTAGATTGAATAAGGAGCTTCCAGATCGTGTACGGTTGTAGATGTCTCCAGAGACGGTTTCAAACGCATTGTGTAGAAAGGCAGCGAATAATATCCCGACTAGAGTAGGACACATCCTTGTTTGACTCCACAGTTAATCTTCCAAGGACAGGGAAGATCTACCATCGAACTGGATGGTGACAGACATATTGTTAGGAAGCGACGTGATTATCTTGAGTAATGTAGGAGGGCAGCCAACGTTTTCCAGCACCCTGTATAGAGCTGCTCTGCTCACGGTATCAGAAGCCTTTGTGAGATCAACGAAGCCTATAAATAGAGGTCTTCTCTGTGCCTTGCATTTTACCTGCAGTTGATGGAGAGTACAAATCGTTCCAGTGGTGGAATGTCCAGCTATAAACCTGGGTCTCAAGAAGGAACGATCCGCCACTATAATATTATGATATACTACAATTATTTACAATACACTAAAATATTATGTACTAAAGAGTTCAAAGAATTACAACAGATAGAGATGAATGTTGATGAAGTCTGTTATAGTATACCAACGAATACCATTGTTACGGGATAAAGAAGGAAAGGACTAAGCCATTCTAAGAATGTACTGTTTGATCAGTCCGAAGTCAAATCTTATGGCTACCTCAAACATCATAAACTGATGCACTATTACGGGATCTTTTTCTTCTCTCATTCCCTAGTAACCGTTCAGCGTCGATGGGGAGAGGCAATGCTCACTCTTTATGCTTTGTGGCTTACCTCATCTACTGTCATATTTACAAGTACTTATTCTATTTTATGCATTCGTCTTTTTTTTTAGTTTATTCACTCGGTTTGTTGTATTCGTAACATTTGTTAATTGCTGTATTTATTTGTTGATTCTGTCTTGTTACTTGGATACATCATTTGAACATGTTTTTTTTTTATAATGTCTCCACACTATTGGATGATCTCACAGGTGA
The DNA here is from genome assembly GCA_032433765.1 of Megaustenia siamemsis. Lineage (NCBI taxonomy): Eukaryota > Metazoa > Mollusca > Gastropoda > Stylommatophora > Ariophantidae > Megaustenia > Megaustenia siamemsis. The sequence continues at coordinate 108,007,251 of JAVIAB010000051.1, forward strand.
GAAAGCTGAGATAAAGAGAGAAAAACATAGACAAATGGTCAAGTAGAGTGACATAAAAAAAAACATATTGTTAAATAGAATCTTTATAGAGGTGAAAAGTCAGACAGAACGACAGATACAGAGAGAATCAAATTAAGCGAGATTTGGGATAAACCATACACCAGTCTAATATATATCACACTGGCATATCTTTACAGTCTACGATAACTTGAGGAAAAGTGGGGAGGGGGATGTTGCAGGGTTTCTTTCAAACTTCTTTCTGACCTTACTACTTGTTCTTTCTTTGGACACACATATATAACTCATCAATCTTTTTAGTACAAGTATAAACAAGGTCTTTATTGGTGTTACTTGACATAGCCTATCGGCGATGATGAATTGTCAAATAACGTTTGTGTGTGGCCGTTTCGTATTCATAAAGTTCTATCTGTGGCTATCTATCTATCTTGTTGACCGTTTACTCCGTATAGTATTCTTAAGTACATCTGCCTGTCTCTTTCTGATAGTGCTGAGGAACTAGTATCTGAATGTGCTCAGTCTGGCCGAGTGTGGCCGAATTGTATCGAGTCTGGCTGAGTGTAGCTGAGTCTGCCCGAGTGTAGCTAAAATGTCTCTCTAGCTACTGCTCCTCGCCCCAAAAGCATTCTGCCCTCTCCTCTCCTAATCTGCTTAGTTCCCAGGGTCTCGGGGTTTAAGTCCCAGGTGACCACACCCCCCCGACCACTGATACGGCCTAACCTACGTCTCCTGACCGTCACTATCTCTCTAGCTCCGCCTTTTTTTTAATTATCTCTAAAGTCTTATTACTTTAGGAGTCCTGTCGAACCTGTCCATCTTCCTAAGTCCGTCCCCTAACAACTAAAACTCGAGGCGATTTCCAATTCAGAGACTCAAAGAGTAATCACTGCTGAACGTAAAGATAACCTGGTCTTTTGATTACGCGGGGCAGTTTAGTTGTCCGCTTTCATCTCAGGTCTTCACTGGACTTCAAGGCGTCTGCCGATATAAGAGTTTCCTAGGAACCAGCGGCCGTGTCGTTGCGTTACGCAACTTTGTCGACCAGAGCAAACATCTGTCTGGCTTTAGGCTGACCACCTGTACGCATTTCACTGGTAATCTTCAAGTTGATTACGACTCAGCGACTGAGTTGGGTAGACTTAACGTCTCCTTCCTAATCCTCTGAAGAGTGTCTTTTCTACGCCGCCTAAAACTATCCTACTTCACATCGTCATCGCCTCATTCTTTTATTCTTCTGTCTATCGTCATATATTTCTATTCTCCCATTATCGCCCATGACTGAGTCACACTATAACATATATCTCCGTCAACATTTCAGTTGAATTGATATATTCATAGATCAATTCAACTCAAAATAAAACATAGTGTGACTGCTCTCTTTCTACTTCCTTAATGGGCTAACTAATTTCCTTTTTCTCATTGTACATCAATTATTACAACAATTAGAAATACAAATTCAACATCTATAAACTGGAATCTCAAAGAAAAATCCATCATGTATACAATCATCTTACAACATCGCTCTGCCATGCCACTTTGTTTTGCTTTGAAGCCTCTGACTAACGTGACGTCACTCTGGACCTAGCCTGAATGTAGGCCAGCTAAATTGAGGTCATCGTCTGTTTTGTCTATGTCTAACCCACATTTCTTTCCGTCTCTTAATTTAAACTGGTAGGTTCTGTAATTGGTGTTTACATATACAACATTCATAATTCTACAACAATATCATGACATTCAATAAACATCTTTGCGACACAACATGTGTCTCATGTATACAAAACATTTTGTGGAAACATCAATTCTGAAATATTTAAGGCTCGATCAACCTTCGCACTGTACTCTCTTAATTGCCTAATAAGACGTGTTTAGTCTTTCTTCGGCATCATATCTGTGCCAGTTCTGAAAAAGAAACAAGACCCGTCTACTCTGTTCTCTTATTCTCCTGAACACGTGCTCTTCTGGCACTGCTAATAAAGTTGTCTGCATAGCAATACGCTTTCTTACAGAATCTCTTAGCCACAGGCTTAATTTACTGGTCAACTCATGTCGGGTCGACAGTCTTCTTATCTGTTCCTTCTCCCCGCATATTCCTAAATTTTAGGCAATTCTCCCCGTCAACATATAATTACATTTTCATAAAATTGTATTTTAAAAAATGTGCATTTCACAACATGTTTCTCCTCAAATCATACACCCCACAGTCTTGGACAGACCGAACATTGAAGCATAGAGTAATCACAAACACATAGCAATCAAAATTATGACTTAAATTTGATACAGAATCTAGTCTGTCTAGACTTCCATTAAACTATCCACAACACACTTCATACACACATGTGTACATCTCACAATGCTGTTCCACACTTGGAATTCCTATATAACTCATAGAGTCTCTCCAACTCGGGTCACTGACTCACTCTTCTTAGTTCCCTATGTTTTTCTCTCCATGAATACTCTATTTTCTGTAAATTCTAAGTTCTCTTAACTTGACTCAAACTTTTTTTAAACCGATGTAAACATGGTTACCATTTTGTTTGTTTACTTCAGGTGACTCACTAACATCTTCATACATATAGTTCTGTCTCCTCATTAAGGCAACAGTACATTTACAGACTCCTACTCATCATTCAGTGCACACTGACATTATACATATAAAATTCGTCTAAAAGTTAGTAGACTCTTACACCTTATTAGTTACAACATCCACAAGTAAAATAATTACAATTCTTAATATGTATGTTTCTTCTTTTTGTATCTTTTATCTCTTCCATCACTAGTGGTTGTCAGGTCTCCTCTTTCTGACCTATGATCTTCTCTGAATCTGTTACCTTTATCTATTTCTTTCTGGTGGTCAAAAAACTCTTGCCGTCGTCCCAATCGTATGGCAAAAGGCAGGTCTACTTTGACTCTTTCATCGTCTTTTCTTCTTCTTTCAGCGATAATGGCATCACGTTCTGGTGTTCCCAATGGCCAAAATTTCACTTGCTCTGCCTTTTCTATTTGGGTCTTTTCAAACTCTTCATTTATGGCAGCAACCCTCCTTTCTCGTATTGTAGGCAATCTGTCAGTTTCAGGACGTTTCTTGCTACCTTTTACCCCATCTGCCATATCCTCTAATTCCTTGTCCATTTCACGCGCATATTTATCAGCTGCTTTCTCTAATGCATGAAACACTGCTAGTTCGTTAATTTTCTTCTCAGCACTTTTACTTACAACCTCTACACTATTTGTATCACTGTTGCGCTCTGTCCTATCAAGTTTCCCTTTCTCGTTTTCCTTCTTCAAATTTTCTGTAGTAGATTTCTTTCGCCTTAGAGACGCTACCTCTTCCTCTAAGTCAGACTTCTCTCGTATTAGGTTCTTTACTTTGTCATCTACTTCTGATTTCTCCTTTCTTAAACTTACAACTAAATCCTTGGACACTTTAACTTCACCTAAAAGTTGGCTATTCTGTGCTTTCATCTCATCAACTTCTCGAATCATACATACACTGTGTCTGTCAGTCTCAGACTCTTGTTCTTCAAGCTCTTTAATTCTTGTCTCTAGACACTTGTTTTTGCACTCTAGCCTATCTACTGTGTCTTTCAGCTCTAGTAGCATCAACTCATCTCTTTCACTTCTCTTTTCCATAATTCTTATCTCGGCATCTTTTCTTGATATCACATCTTCTAGGATGTTTGTAGCCACACAGGCGTCTCTAACTTGTTTCTTCACCTCCCTCGTTTGTGTTATTTTATCATTAGGTTTAGTTTGTCCTCTAACCTCTACAGTCTGTGTTTGTGCACAGCTTACCTGTGTCACCAATACTTCTCTATCAGTACCTTCTGTTTGTGTAGCACTGTCGATCATTCTGTTCTCAGTCTCTTTAATTCTCACTAACATACATTCATTTTTATTGCTGATCGCATGACTCGACTTATCTTCTAAATTATGTTCCATTCCCTCTAATTCCTTCTCCTTTCTGATTAATTTGTTTTGTTTCAGGCTAGACAGTCTGTTTGTCTTGATGTTTGGGCCGTTTGATTTGGACCACTTGGTCGTTTTCGCATCCACGTGCTTGGTTGCGCGTTTCTCTTTGACTCCAGAGGGATCTTGCCAACCACGCCTGGGTGTTTGATTAACATGCTGTGCCCAAACTTTTGATTTACAATTCACTTTATTCATTTCAATCCTGTCTACACTATTTATTTCATAGCTCTTACGTCCAGCAGTTTGTCTTTTGTCCTTCCATCTCCACCTAGATTCCTGGGGTGGTAATCTTCTTCCGTGAAAATGCCTTGTTTCCCTTCTCACTGCATATATTTCTTTACTCAATTCACCTAGTCGTCCCTTATTTCTCCATCTATTACTCGCTTGATTAACTTCCCTAGGCTTTTCTACTATTTTTCTTTTATTAAACCATTCACTGATGGTTGGGCTTTCTTCAGGTAGGTTTAAATTCACTTTCTTCATGAACCCGATTTCTTTAATAGAGACATTAATCGCTTCATCTAGCGTCTCAGGGTTCAGCCTCGCTAAGTGTAGTTTTAGATCTGTGGATATTAGTCCATCTATAAAAGTCTCTATTAATTGTCTACCAAAACTGTCAGTATCTAAACCAGATTCCTCTGCTAGCTCTAAAAGTCTATTACTGTAAGCAGTTATTGTCTCTCCTCTTTCTTGTTTAAACTTCCTCAAAAGTATGAAAGCAGTGTAGGCATCTCCTACAGCAGCATACCTAGTTTTTAATTCTATCTTGAGGGACTTCCATGTGCTTGAAGGTTCATTCTTTAGCCTTCTCTGGATGAAGTCAGATACTTCGCCTCTACTTGTTTTAAAAGCTATTAATTTCTTGTCTTCCTCATTTATAGGAAAAATGAGAGCATACTTTTCAATTTCTGCCATCCATTGTCTGAACATGGATGGGTCGCCAGAGTAATTTGAGATACTGGCACTCATTTCTTGCTGTCTAAAACTATTTTCTAAACCGGTGATGACTCTACTAATTTCTTGCATGGTCTGCAACGTGGGAGTCATGCCTCTCTTCATCTTGATAATTAATTAATTAATTATAAATTAAGTATAAATTAACACACAAGTTATTTAGATCAGTCAAAGAATTTCTACTTTCTTCCACTAACACTCAAGAAAAAAACTTATTTACTTCACACAACCTTGTTACAACATATCATATGCATCTCTAAAATATATAAGAAAAATCCAACTTACATGCTTCTGAAGTCCATGGAATACCTAACACACTTATGTAACATCCTAACAACTACACAATAATATACTAATTTAAAACAATAATTAACTACTTAGTCTTCTTTCAGGTTCTCAATGTGGACATCATTTTCACATTTTGTTCTCTCTGTCTATTTCACTTTACTTCTTTCCTTACAGGAAGTTCTACTTTATGAATATGAATGTTCACTTCTACTTTGATATAGCTCGGGGAAAGATCACTGCGGGTTGGCACTTCTAGTCGCTTCTTCGGGATTTTAAGATAAACAGGGTGTAGTCTCACAAACAGGCAGCCATTCTTACACTGGACTTCGATGTACTATTTTGGACACAGATGGCTAGGCTTGATTAACTTCTGTAGACAAGGTTCGCTGGTGTGTTGTACACAAACACATTACTAGGCTCAACTTCATGGGTACTTGCAAATTATGAGGACGGCACTCGTTGCTGTAAGTATGTAGGTTTACGCTGGAAGTGCGTAGGTTTACGCTGGAAGTGCGTAGATGGACGTCAGAGTTGGTTAAGAGAAAATTCTTACTTTTTTTTTTTTTTTTTTCTTCCAGGTCCTTCTTTAAAAGAATAAAATCCTGGTCACGGCACCAGAAAGTAATGGGATGTTGCAGGGTTTCTTTCAAACTTCTTTCTGACCTTACTACTTGTTCTTTCTTTGGACACACATATATAACTCATCAATCTTTTTAGTACAAGTATAAACAAGGTCTTTATTGGTGTTACTTGACATAGCCTATCGGCGATGATGAATTGTCAAATAACGTTTGTGTGTGGCCGTTTCGTATTCATAAAGTTCTATCTGTGGCTATCTATCTATCTTGTTGACCGTTTACTCCGTATAGTATTCTTAAGTACATCTGCCTGTCTCTTTCTGATAGTGCTGAGGAACTAGTATCTGAATGTGCTCAGTCTGGCCGAGTGTGGCCGAATTGTATCGAGTCTGGCTGAGTGTAGCTGAGTCTGCCCGAGTGTAGCTAAAATGTCTCTCTAGCTACTGCTCCTCGCCCCAAAAGCATTCTGCCCTCTCCTCTCCTAATCTGCTTAGTTCCCAGGGTCTCGGGGTTTAAGTCCCAGGTGACCACACCCCCCCGACCACTGATACGGCCTAACCTACGTCTCCTGACCGTCACTATCTCTCTAGCTCCGCCTTTTTTTTAATTATCTCTAAAGTCTTATTACTTTAGGAGTCCTGTCGAACCTGTCCATCTTCCTAAGTCCGTCCCCTAACAACTAAAACTCGAGGCGATTTCCAATTCAGAGACTCAAAGAGTAATCACTGCTGAACGTAAAGATAACCTGGTCTTTTGATTACGCGGGGCAGTTTAGTTGTCCGCTTTCATCTCAGGTCTTCACTGGACTTCAAGGCGTCTGCCGATATAAGAGTTTCCTAGGAACCAGCGGCCGTGTCGTTGCGTTACGCAACTTTGTCGACCAGAGCAAACATCTGTCTGGCTTTAGGCTGACCACCTGTACGCATTTCACTGGTAATCTTCAAGTTGATTACGACTCAGCGACTGAGTTGGGTAGACTTAACGTCTCCTTCCTAATCCTCTGAAGAGTGTCTTTTCTACGCCGCCTAAAACTATCCTACTTCACATCGTCATCGCCTCATTCTTTTATTCTTCTGTCTATCGTCATATATTTCTATTCTCCCATTATCGCCCATGACTGAGTCACACTATAACAGAGGGAGGGGCGGATGACTCATGTGTTTCAAGCAAATTATTTATCCTCTATTTTCACTCAAGTTGATTATTGTTTACAGAGTTTGACAATCACTCACAATCAATTGAAGTCTCTTTCCACTCGTATCTATTAATATCATACAACATATTTTATTTTTATCGCCTCAATTTTTTTTCGATTACCCGGTGATATATTTATATTACAACTGCACGTCATTGCTTTAATATCAGTTATTTAATTTAAGGGGGAAAAAAAGTTATTAAACACACATAATTGCCAGGTTTAGAATTTCAAGTCACACAAATATCTTTATTTTAGTCATCTCAGGCCCAAATTACATTATATTAAGCTAATGGTATTGTAACACAAAAGCTGATATTTTGTATATTCATCATAACCCACCTGGGACATAAAGAAGCGCTTCATGTAGAGAAGATAAGACAATACAAAATTATAGCCCCAAAGACTTTAACAATATTTCTTAAAGTGGAGTAACAAAAAAGTAAAGTACCCCAGACACGCCAAGTGGCGTATAGGGAATATGGTGTTAGTGACCATACATTTTACAGACCTTCGCACATGATTTTCGGGGTAATGTGGTCGGTATTACGCCCGCGCCGCTTTACTTTTCCAGAAAAAATCCGGTACCTATTTAAGGCTGGGTTCCTCAATTTTCCCAGTTGTTACAATATAATCCAGTTGTTCTCTCCTCATTACATGGCCAGAAAATGATGATTGTTTCTTCCTAATATTGGAAATCAGCTCTCTTTTTGCTTTGGCCTCTTTGAGAACATTTTCATTACTTTTCTTAGCTGTCCATGGTATTCTCAACATTCTTCTGTAAAACCACATTTCTATAGACTCCAGTGATTTTCTTGTCTAATGTCCTATTGTCCAATATTCACATCCATATGATAAGACTGGTTGTACATCACATTTAAGAACTCTTTTTGTTGTTGAAAACAACATTTTGAAGTTGTTTTAAGACTTCATAATCTGTTTTCTTTTCATTCCATCTAATCTATCTATTATTCTATATATCCACTATTTAAAGGCTTCAATTTTCTGTCCTATTGCGAGGAAAATGAATGAAAAATTAATGAAAAATGAATGAAACAGTAATGAGTGCAATTTTGTAGAATTTTTTTTTCCACGTTTTCGCAAAGTAAAAGAGTAGTGAGAATACTTACTCCATGTTCGATCACGACTTTGTGTGACTCTTGTAGGTACCACAGTTGAGACTACTTATGTCCCTTAAGAGTAATCAAAAGTACGATATATAACGTGCTTTAGAGGTTTAAACAAATATTAAATGTCGTAGAGACTCTGAGCTGACTCTTTGAGACTCATTTGGACATGTAAAAGACTAGAAAAAAAAGTATGTTTGAGGCGCATTAGGACATGTAAGCAACTAGAAAAAAAATCAGTTTGAGGCGCATTAGGACATGTAACAACCTACACTAAAATCAGTTTGAGGCGCATTAGGACATGTAAGCAACTAGACAAAAAAATCAGTTTGGGGCGCATTAGGACATGTAAGCAACTAGACAATAAAATCAGTTTGGGGCGCATTAGGACATGTAAGCAACTAGACAATAAAATCAGTTTGAGGCGCATTAGGACATGTAAGCAACTAGACAATAAAATCAGTTTGAGGCGCATTAGGACATGTAACGACCTACACAAAAATCAGTTTGGGGCGCATTAGGACATGTAAGCAACTAGACAAAAAAATCAGTTTGAGGCGCATTAGGACATGTAACGACCTACACAAAAATCAGTTTGGGGCGCATTAGGACATGTAAGCAACTAGACAAAAAAATCAGTTTGAGGCGCATTAGGACATGTAAGCAACTAGACAAAAAAATCAGTTTGAGGCGCATTAGGACATGTAAGCAACTAGACAAAAAATCAGTTTGGGGCGCATTAGGACATGTAAGCAACTAGACAAAAAATCAGTTTGAGGCGCATTAGGACATGTAACGACCTACACAAAAATCAGTTTGGGGCGCATTAGGACATGTAAGCAACTAGACAAAAAAATCAGTTTGAGGCGCATTAGGACATGAAACGAACCTAGACAAAAATCAGTTTGAGGCGCTAGGACATGTAAGGAACTACACAAAAAATCAGTTTGGGGCGCATTAGGACATGTAACGACCTAGACAAAAATCAGTTTGAGGCGCATTAGAACATGTAAGCAACTAGAAAAAAATGAGTTTGACGCGCAGTATAACATGTGAGCAACTAGAAAAAAATCATTTTGATGCGCATTAGGACATTTAACGAACTAGGAACAACAATCAGTTTGGGGCGCATTAGAACAAGTAAGCGACTAAATAAAAAGTTACCTTATGACTCATTAGGACATGCAAGAGTCTAGAAAATAGTCTTTCTGAGGTTGGTTGGGATATGTCAGCTACACTAAATTAGTTTCTTTGAGACGATTTGGACTTGTGAGTGTTTAGAATATAACCTTTTGAGACTCAGTAGAACGTGTAAACGTCTGACATGTAATCTTTCTGGGTTCACGAAGAGTGTTTTGTAGAGGGCTTCTAAATAATAATGTTCTTTTGACCTTCTAGGAGGTGTAGACTAACAGAACATTATCTATCTATCTATCTATCTATCTATCTATCTATCTGTCTGTCTGTCTGTCTGTCTGTCTGTCTGTCTGTCTGTCTGTCTGTCTGTCTGTCTGTCTGTCTGTCTGTCTGTCTGTCTGTCTGTCTGTCTCTATGTCGGTCTGTCTGTCTGTCTGTCTGTCTGTCTGTCTGTCTCTCTGTCGGTCTGTCTGTCTGTCTCTCTGTCGGTCTGTCTCTCTGTCGGTCTGTGTCTCTGTCTGTCTCTCTGTCGGTCTGTGTGTCTCTTGACCAAATGTAATGTACACATATCTATAAAATACTATCTGTTGATTCACTACTACATAAAGACGTCTAGAACGCACACTGACATACTTAAAGGCATACACTATCCCTCTCTCTCTCTCTCTCTCTCTCTCTCTCTCGTTCTCTCTTAAACCACCAATAGAACATATAGGCGTCTTAAACAAACATACAGACACACACCTTCTCTCTTAATTCACTATAACGAGCTGGCATCAGGTCAATTCTCTCCTCTGGTTAATTAAAACATGTTGACGCCTATAACACAAACACTCACACACTCTCTGAGGTGTTTTTGGAACATGTAAGACTTTTGACAAATCTATTTCCTCGTGTCTATTTAGAACAACAAGCGTCGTGTAGCAGCTATCTCAATTGTCAAAGACATGAACTTTTGAGAAACATGTTCATGTTAAAAAAAAACCCACCGAAATGTGATGTAGACTGGAACAATGCCAGCAATTAAAAACAAGGAAAATCAGAACAAATTCACGTATTAGCCCAAAGAAAACTTAGTAAAAAATGTGTTGATTAAATGTTGATTACATTGAAAACACTCACTTACTGTAGCTTTTTTCTTCTTATAAAACCACGTAAAACATGAAAGAATGATAATCTCAAAACGGTTGAAAGTAACATGATCTTGTACACTCGTGTCTAAACTTGTTTGAAATAAAACCATTAGCTTGAAATTACCGAAACTTTAAATAGATAGGCTTACATTCAGTTCCATGCATGGACCGTCATCGCGACTTGAAAAATGAAATAATATTTAACGCTTTATTCTATGATACATATTTTGAGAGTGAGGGTATTAATGCTGTTCCGAGCTGTTGTTACTTTACTGATACAATGAGCCTGGTAGGTCTTATCTTGGTCTACTGGAGAGCACCAATTTGCGTTTAACCCAAGTCTCCTTCATCGCAAAACCTAAGCGTTACCATCTCGCTACTGACACTCTCTATAAGACATTCTTCTTCAGCACCCTGTGGAGCATAGGTCTTTCCAAGTCGTTCTGTTTCTTGCCATTCTTTTAAGATCCCATGTCTTCCCCATCATCTTCATCTCTGCTTCCATCTGTCTTCTCCAAGAATATCTTGGTCTTCCTCTTTGTCTTTTTCCTTGGGGGTTCCAAAAAAGGGCCTGTTGTGTAATACTCTCTGTTGGACACACAATTGCCCTGGTTTTATTCAAATGATGGCGGATTGACCGTTTTTATTCTTTGCTTCTATTTCAGAATTTCTACACGAACTTTTATTGGGAAAGAGAACTTTACTAATTCGTGTCCTTCTATTGTAAACTCCCATAGCAGTAATACCTCCTATTATCTCAAGGATTTTCACTTTTTATGTAAATTTCACATGCAGCAGATGGTTTGAACCTCGCGGCTCAACTAATGAGACGTAGAGCATTGTTCTGTCATCTATTATGGGATGTTTTTATTTACTCCGCACCTGTTGTTAGAAATGCACTATTTTATTCTAATTCACTGAACACAATAGACAAGATACAAGCCTGTCTGAGTATCCATGTCTGATCCTGTGAAATTCTACCCGGCTTCTTGAGTATCTGTAATCGCATCAACGTTTTGGTTGTAATTTTTGTGTGTTACGGCTGAGCTGCTGCTATAGAATTATTTCGAGAAATGTAGATTGTATTTTTTTACTGGCATAATGTATGTCTATTATCAAAGTAACATTTTTCCTGCTAACATTGCAACACTTATTGAAACTTGTATAAATAAAATGTGTATGACTTCAGTTTCCACATTTAGCATTGCTCTTTCTGCACTTTCCTTTTAATTTTTGTCCTGCTCTCTTTCAACATCGTCATGGCTGTAGCAATAGCTAGGTCTGCAACTCTGCTTTGGTGTAGTTGCCAATTTATCGATGTAGTTGATATTATAGTAACCTGTAAACAACCAATATCCTGTTAATTATGAGAAATATACAATATGTGTGCTTGTGAATATTATTCCTCTATTATATGAATACCACTAGGCAACAACAAACATTTTCAAAGACCTATTTGACGGTTATACTTGCGTAGTCGGCGCAAAGGAGTGAATGAGCGATTGGTTTCGAATGAAACATGAGTGAAACAAGGATGTATACTACCACCGTTGCTATTTGGAATTACCGTTGATTACATAATCAGTAATAGTTTAATGGAATTAAATGTTACGACAAGATGTAGATGGTAGATCGATATATTTCAGAAGATATTGTGCTCCTAAGTGACAATATCAACAAGATATAAACTATCACATATAACTCATCACCATGGCAAAAAATAGGACTTGAAATCAACAGGAATAAAACAAAAATAATGAAACATAATACTCCAGAGGGTAATATGTATAAAAGTATTGAATTGTCTGAAGATATATATATATATATATAGAGCCTAGAACCAGATACTCTTTCTCTTATCTAAATTTGTATTCTAGCAGTTTTCAATCCTTGTAAAGATTTTTATCAAATCTCGCCATTTGTCTCTGTTCTGTGCAAGCAACTCTATCTCATTGTGGGAGCCAAATCCTGCTGCTCTTGCCTCTCCGATCAATGTTCTTCTCAATGTCTATTTGGGTCTGCCTCTTTTCCTCTTACCTGTTGTTTCCTACATGAGGGCTTGTTTTGTTATTCGGTTATTATCTCTCCTCATTACATGTCCAACATATGACCATCGACTTCTCTTGATTACGGAAGATACTAGTCATTATACTTTTATATATACATTTATATACATTTATATACTTTGATAATCTAAGTTTTGTGTCTGTGCTGATGAGTTTTGATTTCCAGAACTTTTCAAAACATTTGAAAGACGTTGCTGCTTTAGCTATTATGTTTCTAATTTCTTTACTTGTATCCCTTTATATATATAAATATATATATATATATATATATATATATATATATATATATATGGTAGTAATATAGATCAAGAAGGTGAAGCAGTGAAGATTAGAAGCAGAATAGTAAAAGCATCAACGAATTTTAAAAACCTGAACAAAATAAGCGAATCAAAAATACCAAGAAGGAACACCAAACTTAGAATATTCAGCTCAAACGTGCTATCAACACTTACTAACGCATGTGAATGCTGGAAAACAACAAAAGAGATTGAGAGAAAACAAAACGCTTTTGCCGACGGATGCCTTAGAAGAATACTCGATGTAAAATTGAATGAATTCAAGACTAATATTGAGATAAGAGAAATGGTCATGGACGCAACAATTTGAACTACAATTATGAAGAGAAGATGGAGAAATGTCGAACATGTTCTGAGAAGAGACAACAAGAGAAATCCAAAAACAGGCTCTTCCAGGCAGAAGAAAAAACACAAACTCAGAAACGAAGATATTAAGAAAGTTGAAACATGTACCATCATTTCTCAGTTATAACCAGAAACGGCAAACTAACACGTTTTGACATAAACCAAACCCATCAACAAACATCAGTAACTCAGCAGATAATCAAACTGAGGAGAAAGAATCATTCCCAATTAAATATTATCGTAAATTCAAATAGAAACACCAACTGGTGTGTATGTAGAAAAATTAAGAAGAGCTCTGTCTTGAATAATCCATTGCTCCTGTTCGTTGTGAGACAGATGAGGACATATTATTATTTGTCTTATTTATACTATTTGAATTTATATTATTTATGTATACATATATATATATATATATGTATATACCTTTATTTATAAGTACACACACACACACACACATATATATATATATATATATATATATATATATATATATATATATACATGGTATTTGGCGTTTTGACAGATGATTAGTAGCAAGCAATCATAATTAGTCAATATGTAAATACTTGTTTGTTACTTCTTGTTTATATATGGCTTTGGTTGAATGACTTTTGTTGAATACATTTTTTAACGGAGTACCTTTTAGATTCGATCATGAACGTGATCAATTATTATAATTTCTTTGCATTTTGTTTGTTTGTTCGTACTCATACTGTTATTATTATATCGGCTCGTCTTTCTGTAACACATTCGTCAAGTCATTTCTCATCCTCTTGACCTTGAAAATCGACAAAGGCTTGAGGTATGCAATAACACCAATACATATTTATTTGTTTTCTATTTACAGTTTATAGACACAAGTTACATTAACACATTTCTTGATTTACTTAGATTATATATTCGTTCTAGGCTACTGTCAATATCAATATTACTTTTTTTCGGTTTGGATAACCGCTGAATAACACACTCCTATAATCATTTAACACATCACAGGTTATGCTTTTCGCTATCTATATACAAAAGTCCCGAGTGGACTCACTAGATCTGTTAATCTAATCACTTGATCTACTATTGATCTTGTTTGAACGTCTTGTCTAGCTAAACTGGTTGGCAGTCTTTCTCTCCTCGTGTGTGAGAGTGAGTGTCTGAGTATCTCGGCGTATCTCTACGTCTCATGGTGTGTCTTACTCTGTGTTGAGTGTCTCACTTTTGGTGTCTATCGTTGTCTGTCTCGTAGTGCCTTCTTTTAGTCTGTAAGACTCCCTTATATATGCTGGCCACTTCCAGCCTCTGTTGTCTATCCACCCAGACATCTATTATTTGTTGACCTAATGTCTGTCCTCCTACACATCTGGAGATATGTTTAAAATATCTTGTCCACACTGTCTGATGGTATTATATATTTTGACGCCTACGCATGGCCTTGACCTTGGTATCCGTTATATTGCTTTTCACGTTTATACATAGTCTGGGTAATATATTAATAGTGTCTTATGTTGGATTCTGTCTTACCGAGCAAATTCTCTCGTGCCTGAATCAGCCAATATTAGATAGACAGATTGGTCCGCATAATGAACAAGATGCATTTGTTGTGCCTGACCTCATCTCCGTTCTCCTGCACCTTTTTGTCTTCTGATTCTGATATAATAACTTCCTCGAAGGTTGTGCCCTTTTTTAATTATGTTCTCCATGTACTACGATCTGATGCCAGATTTGCCCTGTGTCTTTCGCTGACAGAGCACTCACTCAAGGTAACGTCCTTATGTCTTAGCACTATCTGCCCTTTGGTCTATTTCATTCCGTCCCTTATTTCGCCAAACAATGAGTGTTTGGGAATACGATTGTTGTCCTGTCTTCTCACGTGACCTTGCTTCCTTAGTCTTCGACTCTTAAGTGTTGCCATTATCGATGGAATTTTACATAGTCCCAAGACGCTAGAGCTGGTCACTTACTCCTGTCATTTGGTGATCATTATCTTCCAAAAGCAACACACAATTTTAAAAATACAAACATTTTATAGCTTAATATGTGATCATGAAAGTGGTTGGACACCAGTGATCGCTGTTTGATTGTACATGTACAACGATAACAAGAACAACGTGAATATCTATCTATCTATCTATTGACCCTTCGAGCAGTAGCCGGCCCATCGGGCGTAGACCAAGATACTCCTTCTCTGAATTTTTGTTCTAGCAGTTTTCAATTCTTTTAA
This sequence comes from Megaustenia siamemsis, assembly GCA_032433765.1. Taxonomy (NCBI): domain Eukaryota; kingdom Metazoa; phylum Mollusca; class Gastropoda; order Stylommatophora; family Ariophantidae; genus Megaustenia; species Megaustenia siamemsis. The sequence continues at coordinate 108,022,569 of JAVIAB010000051.1, forward strand.
AGATATTTTATCAAATCTCGCCATTTGTCTCTGTTCTGTACAAGCAGCTCTATCTCATTTGAAAATATGAAAATGAAGACAAATTAGAAGAAAACAAAAAGTAACAAGAATATCTAGAACATCAAGAGAAAAAACAAGAACTTAAAGATCAGGATTAACAAAGTCAATAACCTATTCTAAAACATTGTAATAGTAGAGCTTATCATAAGCTGAGATTCGAGGAGTTTTAGCTACAGAGCTAAAGAATAAAAAGATAATTGAGAGACCAGTAATTTTTCTTTCCTTTACTATCGCCTTTTTTCTGTGATAGAAAGCTTCAATAGAGAACTTCAATAGAAAGCTTCAATAGAAAGCTTCGATAAAGAACTTCAATAGAAAACTTCAATAGAAAGCTTCGATAGAGAAATTCAATAGAAAGCTTCAATAGAAAACTTCGATAGTAAGCTTTAATAGAAAACTTCAATAGAAAACTTCAATAGTAAGCTTTAAAAGAAAACTTCAAAAGAAAACTTCAAAAGAAAACTTCAAAAGAAAACTTCAATAGAAAACTTCAATAGTAAGCTTTAAAAGAAAACTTCAAAAGAAAACTTCAAAAGAAAACTTCAATAGAAAACTTAAATAGAAAGCTTCGATAGTAAGCTTTAATAGAAAACTTCAATAGAAAGCTTCGATAGTGAGCTTTAAAAGAAAACTTCAATAGAAATCTTCGATAGTAAGCTTCAATAGAAAACTTCAATAGAAAACTTCAATAGAAAGCTTCGATAGAAACTTCAACAGAAAACTTCAATAGAAAGCTTCGATAGGAAACTTCAATATAAAACTTCAATAGAAAACTTTAATAGAAAGCTTCAATAGAAAGCTTAAATAGAAAGCTTCATAGAGAAAACTTCAATAGAAACTTCAATAGAAAACTTCAATAGAAAGCATCGATAGAAAAACTTCAGTACAAAACTTCAATAGAAAGCTTTGATAGAAAACTTCGATAGTAAGCTTTAACAGAAAACTTCAATAGAAAACTTCAATAGAAAACTTCAATAGAAAACTTCGATGATAAGCTTTAATAGAAAACTTCAATAGCAAGCTTCGATAGAAAGCTTCAATAGAAAACTTCAATAGAAAAATTCAATAGAAAACTTCAATAGAAATCTTAAATAGAAAACTGCAATAGAAAACTTCAATAGAAATCTTAAATATAAAGCTTCAAAGAGAAAACTTCAATAGAAAGTTTCGATAGTAAGCTTCAATATAAAACTTCAATAGAAAGCTTCAATAGAAAACTTCAATAGAAAATTTCAATAGAAAGCTTCAATAGAAAACTTCAATAGTAAGCTTCAATAGAAAACTTCAATAGAAAGCTTCAATAGAAAGCTTCAATAGTAAGCTTCAATAGAAAACTTCAATATAAAGCTTAAATAAAAAGCTTAAATAGAAAGCTTCTTAGAGAAAACTTCACTAGAAAGCTTCGATAGAAACTTCAATAGAAAACTTCGATAGAAAACTTCAATAGAAAACTTCAATATAAAACTTCAATAGAAAACTTCAATAGAAAATTTCAATAGAAAACTTCAATATAAAACTTCAATAGAAAGCTTCGATAGAAAACTTCAATAGAAAACTCCAATATAAAACTTCAATAGAAAACTTCATAGAGAAAACTTCAATAGAAAACTTCAATAGAAAACTTCAATAGAAAGCTTAAATAGAAAGCTTCATAGAGAAAACTTCAATAGAAAGCTTAAATAGAAAGCTTCATAGAGAAAACTTCAATAGAAAACTTCAATAGAAAACTTCAAAAGAAAACTTCTATAGAAAGCTGCGATAGAAAACTTCAATAGAAAACTCCAATAGAAAGCTTCGATAGAAAACTTCAATAGAAAACTTCAAAAGAAAACGTTCAATAGAAAGCTTAAATAGAAAGGTTAAATAGAAAACTTTATACAACGTTGTCGACATTAGAGCAATGGTAAGGAATTTAATTTGTGAAGAACTTGTGACTTTTGGTTGTGAAGCCATCTTGCAGCCACTAGCAAACCTTTGTCCGCTCTAACGTTGTGTAGCCCATTGTTCATTTCTTGAACTAGACATTCATTATAATAATGAGAATAGACATGAAAACTACGTACAGCCGCGACAATGCTGAAATAGATTTTAAAAAGACACAAAAATGAGATGTTTTATCTTTGCAGATAACACAAGACTAAGGAATAAACCTAAGCATGCTGGTTTTGCTGTTTGATCTTTTGTTATCAAACATGACAAATTGTTTTTATGGTTGTTTTTTTTTTTTTTTTTTTTACTTTCACCACAATGATGCACTATCTCGACACAGAGGATTAGCCACCAGGAAAAGAAATTCCATTATATTTTACTTGTGACTGCGTTATTTATAACTAAACTCAAAGTCCGACTGTCCAGTCTACTCTACTCTCCCCCTCCCCACCCCCTATTAAGAGTGTCAAAACGCGAAAGGGCCGAAACACATGCTCGCCTGGTCAGTTTCTGATGATCAGCGAAGCTCTGTATATAAAGTACCTATTACGTATATATTTATAAGTCCACCTGGTCAGTCTAATTTATAATGAACTTTCCATACCGTTTTGTCATTCCACTTTGTAATTGATTTTCGAGTCCATCGGGTTATATTTTCAGTCCACTTTATTTATAATAACCTTCTAACCCATCGATTGATACTATAATTAATGCCCCACTCGTTATTAGTTCACATCTGTCTGTTCATATATTTACATTCGTTACCCGCATAACTTACCCCTTAAAGGTGCGTTCTAGCTATACGCTTGCAAATGCTACAGATATATATGTACTGATACTCGAAGAAACGAATCAGCTGTCGCCACATAGTGTTTAGGGAATATAGTGTTAATGTCACACATTTTTCATGGAACTTCATCACATTTAGAAGTAGTGTGGTCGATATTACGCCAGTGCCGCTTTTTTTCTCCAAAAAAATACGGTACAAATTTAAGACTGGGTGAGCCTGAAAGCCGTCGATCAGGCTCGAACCCTGTTGTCCCCAGCAGCAAAAAAAAAAAAAAATAAAGTACCCCCGTCACACCAAGTGGCGTATAGGGAATATGGTGTTAATGACTATACATTTTACAGACCTTCAGCACATGACTTTTGGGGTAATGTGGTCGGTATTACGCCCGTGCCGGTTTACTTTTCCATAAAAAAATCCGGTACCCATTTAAGGCTGGGTGAATCCGGATGCGGTTTGTTGGGATCGAACCCTACCCCTTGTCATCCCATGTTCCTAGCAGCCTAGTTCACTAAACACCATGCTACCTGAGCTCCTATAGATCGGAACGCCACCAATAACTTTATTCATAATTAAAACTCTTTGATATTTTAATGATAGTGACTCTAGTATATAAATCCACACAAAATGTTCCTTATGAAGTTAATTATATTAATTCTTTCGTCTGTAATATTTTACCAGATTAATGTTTGTACGTAGATGTATTGTAATGTTTGGCAAAATACATATAACTATTCTTCTGTGTAAGCGGGATATTCCATTTTTACCACTAATGGTATTAACATTTGCTCTCTACTATCTGATAATCAACTTGAGTGTTATGTTTCATTGAAGAATCTTAGAGGTTACACTTTTGCAATGAACAAATGAGCAGTCAAATAACAACAATGGACGAATAACTGTGATCGCGTTATCATTCTAAGAACACATTTAATGTATCGTTGACTATGTCAAATATATATTTACACTTGGCCCAAAGCATGTATTGAGCTTCTTTATCAAAGCACCGACTTCATCTTAACAAGGAGAGATGTCTATGGATCAGCCACTAGGAACACAATATAACTGAGAAACGGTATTATTCTAATTATCAAGCCTCTGACTGGTATTGCTTGCAATCCCAAACTGGCATTTGCAGTTTAAGTAAAGTTATTTTTTAAGTCATCGGAGTTTGGTTACTCTGTAAACCAGTGGTTCCGAAACTATTTTTTCGTTCAAATGCCACATTGGAGGCGATGATAACATGGGGACACTAAGACAATATTCTCTCATGTGACGTGACGGGTCTCGTTACTTTCACTTTACTATTGCCACCTTAATATCTTTTTTGTACTATTGTACAGAAAGAAATTATAATTAACCCATGCTCACTACTTCAACAAAATAAGCTCAATCTCATAATTCACTTAGTTTTTAAAAAATCAATCCGAATATTCACTTACTTCTCAGAAGCTAAAACTAAACATTCACTTACTTCCCATAGCTCAAACTCAACATTCACTTACTTTGTATGAGCTCAAACTCAACATTCACTTACTTTGTATAAGCTCAAACTGAATATTCACTTACTTCGTATAAGCTCAAACTCAATATTCACTTACTTCGTATAAGCTCAAACTCAATATTCACTTACTCCGTATAAGCTCAGTTCAGAACTACAACTACCTTGGACATACTATAACCAGTGATGGAAAATGTGCAACTGAAATAAACAAAAGAATAGGAATGGCAAAAAGTAATGTTAATGTCATGAAGAACATACTAACATCAAAACAAATATCACCAGGGCTAAAACAAAGAATAGCAAAATGTTACACCTTCTCAATATTCCTATATGTTGCAGAAACATGGACATTAGACAAGAAAACAGAACAGAGAATTTAAGCCTTTGAAATGTGGATATATAGAAGAATAGGTAGAATTGGATGGAAGGAAAAGAAAACAAACGATGAAGCCTTAAAACAACTAAAAATGACAAGAGAACTACTAAGCACAATTCAAACCAGACGAATGCGATTTTTGGGCCATGTTAAAAGACACAACAGCCTAATAAAAGTAATCCTGGTGGGGAAAATACAAGGTAAAAGAAGCAGAGGCAGACCAAGACTAACATGAACGAGTAACATAAAAAGATTGACAAATCAGCCTATGACAATCTGCACCATCAAAGCAAGAGACAGCAGAATGGCGCTCCACGGTAGCCAACCTTCGTTGAGAAGACGACACTCGATGATGATGATTCGTATAAGCTCAAACTCAATATTCGCTTACTTCGTATAAACTCATGCACAACATTCACTTAGTTCATATAAGCTAAATCTCACCGCTCCCTTACATGCAAAACGACCCCATCATTATTTCACTGCCTTCATTAGTTCTCTATTTCCGCTCACTCTGATTCAATGACTCGAAGTCCCTTTGCTTCAACATCACTGCCGACAGCTTTGCAAATTTTCCCATGAAATATTGTTTATTTCTGGTTTTGGTTAGCTATCCACTCTTATGGGGTGATTAGCTAGATGGCTGCAAGGTAAATTGTTGTTATTGTTGTTGCGTTCGCCAGCTTTCAACACTGACGAAGTCCCTAGAGACTAGGGAACTGAATTTTGCGTGTTAATCCATTTTTCCCTGGCAGTCGTGTACACAGGGGTCCCACGCCGCACAGGCAGACAACTCCAACTTCGTAGGTACTCATGTTTTTTTTCCGTCGATAAGTAACTGACGTTTCAAAACGGGCCTCGCTGCTGTGACCAAGGGTGGTTGTCGCAGAGAGAAATCATAAATAATAATCCCAACCGGTGTAGTCGAGATTTGAACACACAACCTCTCTGTCACGAGGCCGACGTCTTGCCTCGAGACCAACCAGTCCGGCATGGACTTGGAATATGAGGAAACTGCAGCAAGGAACACTTTTCATGCATAGCCTGCAATGGTTCCTGCTGCCTATCCACCATATACCCCGAAGTTCACGTCCTCCCGAAAGTGATGATCGTCATTTTTCTTTAAAAATGTGTAGCGCTTGATGATGTTAGGCCATCGTTGTTGGCTCCAATTTCGAATATATAAACACGCAGTTAGTCGTCAGATTATCCCCGTCACACATCAAACAACAGACCGTAAAATTAACGCATCGCCGGCCTAGGGATTTACGATGAGCCATTACGATGACGTAGCACACAGCAATGGCGCAAGCACAGCAATGACACGCCCTTTAGATTCTTGATTACTCTAGTGAATGTTGCCTGCGACGAACAGATCACGGTGCAAATTCCCTAAAGAGATAAAACTGCGGCTGACGAAGCATTTCACATTAATAAGTAACATGGAAATAACTTGCGTCAAGCAGATCCAACAACGGTCATGAACAGCACCAATGTGACATAAAGCGCACAACAAGCCTAGACGATGGAAGGTCGCATTCACAACACTTGATTTGTCGAAAATAGAATATTGCCGGCATACGACAATGTTTTATCAGCGCAGATGTAATAAGTAGATCATTATCTTGACGCATAGAGGTGCAATGGAAAACCGAAATTAATCAGACATCGAATGCACTTTCTGCAGCGATCGAGAGAACGTGGACTAGATCCGCCATCTTAGAAGCGGAAGTACCGCAAGGAAAATGAGATAGAATTCTCATTAACAGATTAATATCGAGAAAGAAACAAAATAAAAAAATGGACATATTTGTACATGAATGTGTGTAACACCATTTCTAAGCTATCCATCCAACCATACATCCATCAATCCGTCCGTCCGTCTGTATCTCTGTCTGTAGTCCTTTTGAGCTCATGACGACTCTTAGGGCATAAATGATGGACTCTTCACACCAGACTTTCTTTGCTATCATGTGCCAGACACAGCCAACTTGCCTGGGACGTTTTTTTTTAAAATCACCCAAAACTTGGTGACATCTTCAGCTATGCGAACTATTGACGACTGACGTGATTTTACCAGCAACCGCTCCCACTCACAATGCTAAAAACATCACACGCTGTGGCAATCCCTTTCAGCTCGTAGTCCTAGTAAATCTATAGTTGGCTGTTGTCAAACCTTACAAAATGTATATATTTCATCATCATCATCATCATAATCATCATCGAGTGCCTTCTCCGAAACGAAGGTTGGCTTCCATGGATTGCCATTCTACTCTTGTTTCTTGCTTTGATGGTGCAGGCTGTCATAGATTGACTTCTCCATCATTTGATGTTACTCGTCCATGTTAGTCTAGGTCTGCCTCTTTTACCTTGTATTTTCCCTTCCAATATTACTTTTAGTAGGCTGTTGTGTCTTTTAACATGTCCCAAAAATTTCATTTGTCTTGTCTTAATTGTATTTAGTAATTCTCTTTTATTTTCAGTTGTTTTAAAACTTCATCGTTTGTTTTCTGTTCATTCCATTCAATGTATATATTTATATACGTTCAATTATCTAACCTGGATTCGTTTATTTTTAAAAATTGATTAATAAATAAAGGCATTTCCTAAAAAAAAAAAATTACTATAAATCAGACAAAGGAACAAAAGAAGAAAATGAAAATCGACCGAAAAAAATAATCGGTTAGCGAAATTTCAAACGTCCATACATTACTTACTATACGTGAAACGAATTATAGAGTTCTTATAAGATTACAACAACACCATGTGTGATACTAAATTGTGACGTCTTATCAAAGTTCATCAACTGTGTACGATCTGTATCCAACATCTACACAGTGTGTCCTGTGCCTGGTTCAAACTTTTTATCTTCGTTTCTACTGTTATTGTTGGTTGTCCTTGTTATCTCTTTTTTCGCCTTCCCTCTTGAGGCCTCTACACATTATTTTTCGTAACCTCGTATGGTCACATGACCTATCTCACTCGTTTGCCTATTATGTTCATCCCTCCTCAGTTGTCCCTTTTCCCCTAAACGTTATGTGTCCTAATTACACAAAATCTACACACGGACTATTCCTTCAACTTTTTAGAACCGTCGGTATAGTTTCTAGCTTTTTCTTCTGGCCTCTTGCCACAGCTATGCGAATAAGAGAAACACCATCTAAGTGCTAAAATAACACTGAGTCAGGGCGAGCACAAATACTCAGACTATCGACTTTAAGTACGTTTCTGTAGACGCTGTTGCCTGGAAACACAATTGCAAGATTTGTGGCTTTTGCGTGGTTTCATGTATTTCTGGAGACCTTTATTTCTAAATGAATAAGTTATATTTTTTTTTAAAATTATAAATTAATATTCAATAGCTCTCCTTCAATAAACATGAAATAATGTGCAGTTGTTTTCTTGCTATTTTATGTTTGCTTGTTTGATCCCTTAGCTCCACTCGTAGACTTGAGGGCGTCAACTTGATGAGCCGTTCATGATATTCCGTCATTGTTACCTTCTGTGTGCCGGTTTCTGAGTTTGTTTAAATGTTTTCCCCCTCCAGTGTTTGTCGTCATCAATCTCTTTTCCTCTTTGTCTATCCTTTTCGTCTTGCACCTTAGATTAATTATTTTGTTATAAATCAATTTGATTTTCTTTTCTGTCATTATTTCTTCCTATCTTTATTTGTTTGTTCTTCTACTGTTTATTTTATGTCTTTCTCATTCTACTCGTTCTTTTCTCTTTCTTTTGCTTTCTCTGTTAGACTAAGGCACACACAAACACACACACACACACACATACACACACAGCGACACTATCTCTCTCTCTCTCTCTCTCTCTCTCTCTCTCTCACACACACACACACACACGCGTGTGTTAATAATTATAGTAAAGCTTCTATTTATATCCTATTAAATAAAGCTATTGATTTTAATTTTCACGGTGCTTGCCTTCTTAAGTAAATTCTACTGGCTTTAGGTTTCTCGTTTTCTTCTCTTTATGAAGTTGAGCAGACTCATGAATGGATTAATGTGAGCCAGGATAGATCAACTAGGATTAATACTAATTAAAGTGTTCCACAAACAAAGAAAATATATTTAATAAAAAGTATATATGAAAGAATAAAAGAAATGTAAAAAAAAAATTCACCTGTATGAAAGGTATTTAAGCTTTGATACTGAATACTTGTTATAATGTTCATTTTATTATGAACAACTAACACTGTGTTTCACATTTTATTACTATACTGTCCGTCCTTGTGTAGGGAATTAAACACTTGTAGGAGCTTTGTGAATTTAACCGTATTACTCAGCTCAGCAAAATCGATTTTTGTATGAGAATCGTTTGATGTAATGTATATAATATAACTATTGTTACTTATGATGTCAATAATAATTCATATTAATTTTGTCGAATATATCCAGGCTTGGACACATGGTAACGTGAGCCCTTTGATAGGTGCTATAATGTCAAGGTAAATGTAACCTACGGGATTACCGCCAAAGTAGTGAGACATCCAACTATAGATGTACTAACCTAGAGGATTACCGCCATAGTAGTGAGACATCCAACTATAGATGTACTAACCTACAGGATTACCGCCAAAGTAGTGAGACAGCCAACTATAGATGTACTAACCTACAGGATTACCGCCAAAGTAGTGAGACAGCCAACTATAGATGTACTAACCTAGAGGATTACCGCCATAGTAGTGAGACATCCAACTATAGATGTACTAACCTACAGGATTACCGCCAAAGTAGTGAGACGGCCAACTATAGATGTACTAACCTACAGGATTACCGCCATAGTAGTGAGACATCCAACTATAGATGTACTAACCTACAGGATTACCGCCATAGTAGTGAGACATCCAACTATAGATGTACTAACCTACAGGATTACCGCCATAGTAGTGAGACATCCAACTATAGATGTACTTACCTACAGGATTACCGCCATAGTAGTGAGACAGCCAACTATAGATGTACTTACCTACAGGATTACCGCCATAGTAGTGAGACAGCCAACTATAGATGTACTTACCTACAGGATTACCGCCACAGTAGTGAGACAGCCAACTATAGATGTACTTACCTACAGGATTACCGCCATAGTAGTGAGACATCCAACTATAGATGTACTTACCTACAGGATTACCGCCATTGTAGTGAGACAGCCAACTATAGATGTACTTACATACAGGATTGCCACCATAGTAGTGAGAGGCCAAATATAGATGTACTTACCTACAGGATTACCGCAATAGTAGTGAGACAGCCAACTATAGATGTACTTACATACAGGATTGCCACCATAGTAGTGAGAGGCCAAATATAGATGTACTTACATACAGGATTGCCACCATAGTAGTGAGACAGCCAACTATAGATGTACTTACATACAGGATTGCCACCATAGTAGTGAGAGGCCAAATATAGATGTACTTACATACAGGATTGCCACCATAGTAGTGAGACAGCCAACTATAGATGTACTTACATACAGGATTACCGCCATAGTAAGGAGACATCCAACTATAGATGTACTTACATACAGGATTACCGTCATAGTAATGAGACAGCCAACTATAGATGTACTTACATACAGGATTACCGTCATAGTAATGAGACAGCCAACTATAGATGTACTTAGGCCTGCGGACTGAGAGTACATTCTCGGAAAACCTCCAACTAGCATGACGTTTTCAGCTTTGCGAGCAGAGGGGATTGTGGGTAGTGTGATGTCAGCCGTCTATAGTTCCTGTAGCTAAAAACGTCTTGCTTCTTCTTCTCTTTTACCTTTCAGCTCCCTGTGGTGCATAGGTCTTCAATAAATACTTTCCAAGTCGTTCTGTTTCTTGCCATTCTTTTAAGATCATTCCATGTCTTCCACATCATATTCATCTCTGCTTCTATCTGCCTTCTCAAAGAATTATTTGGTCTTCCTCTTTGTCTTTTCCCCTGGGGATTCCAAAAAAGGGCCTGTTGTGTAATACTCTCAGTTGGCTTCCGCGGTGTATGTCCTATCCAGCGCTATCGTCTTCGCTGTATCTCTTTATCCACTGGTATTTGACTGGTACAATTCCATAATTCTACGTTAATGATTTTGTCCTGTTATTTCCATCATTTTATTCTGTGTAAGCATCCATTAATGAAAGTCTCTATCTTCATGATTGCCAGTTTTGTTGTTCTTCATGTTTCACAGCCATATAATAGGACTGACTTAACATTTGAGTTGAAAATGTTTATTTTTGTATTTAACAAAACGTCACGCTAGTTAGAGGGTTTCCCGGTTTTATTTTCAGCCTGCGAGTCTTAGGAAATTTATAGTTGGTTGTGGATTTGTAAAGCCCGCGGGTTGAAAGGGGTACCCACAGCTTTAGACGTTTTTATTTTACAAGCAGGGTCGGTTGTGGGTAAAATTACGTCAACCATCTTGCATTGCTGAAGACGTCACAAGCTTTGAGTAATTTCTGGAAAAACCTCTCAATTTGCAGGCCTTAGAAAATGTATAGTTACCTCTGGGCGATGAGTGTAATAGTCTTCGCTTATCGCAGCCGTGACATTTTGTAGTGTAGTTTAACCTAGGGATTTCTCCATATTTTTTAAAAAATTTAACAAGGTAGTTTTTAATAAAGTTTAGCATTGGGGGCTCGTATAGATAAAGAAAGACGTACAGCACGTTTTGTTTCACGAAATGCTAACCAACGTAGCATTCATTACCGTCTTTCATTCATTCAATGGGTCCCGTCGCCGCATCGAAGGTTGGCTACCATGGAACACCATTCATTCATTGGGTGCTGTCTCATATCGAAGGTTGGCTACCATGGAACACCATTCATTCATTTGGTGCCGTCTCACATCGAAGGTTGGCTACCATGGAGCACCATTCATTCATTGGGTGCCGTCTCACATCGAAGGTTGGCTACCATGGAGCACCATTCATTCATTGGGTGCCGTCTCCACATCGAAGGTTGGCTACCATCATTTTACTATGTCTCTTGTCTTGATTGTGCACGTTGTCGTTGAATCACCTGTTCACCTTTTGATGTTATCAGTTAACTTTAGTCTTGGCCTACCTCTGCCTCATCTACCTTGTACATTCCATTCTAAGATGACATTTAGAAAGGTATTATTTCTCTTTACATGTCTAAAAAATCTCGGTTGTCTTTTTTCAAATTGTATTTTGTAGTCTATTTTCATTATCAGCTTATTCAGAACTTCCTTGTTTGTCTTTTTTTCCCTTGTATCAAATTATTCCCATTTTCCTATAGATTCGCTTGTCAAAGGCTTCACTTGTCTGCTCTGTTTTTATTAATGTCAATGTGTCTGCACCATACAGGAATGTTGAGTAGATATAGCGTTTTGCTATTCGTACACCTAAATCTTAAACTGTTCTCGTACCTGTTTGTTGTCTATCTTTTCTCATTAGAACAACATTTAGCACACTTTTATGTTTCTCTTTAAACAAGAAAACACTTTATTTGCATCATCAGTGTAAGAATTTCTCTATCTATTCTTCATTTTTTTTCTAGAACTTTGGAATTTGTTTCTGTCGGTTGGCATGTTCATTTAACAACCTCTACATTGTCTCGTCTGGTTGTGCAGTTTCAAATTTAACTTATCCTGAATGAAGTAAGATTCGGTTAACACATCATCATCATCGAGTGCCATCTCCGCATCGAAGTTTGGCTACCGTGGAGCGCCATTCATTCATTGGGTGCTGTCTCACATCGAAGTTTGGCTACCGAGGAACGCCATTCAGCTCTGTCTCTTGTTTTGATCTGTTTTTGCAGGTTGCCATAGTCTGACTCGTCCATCTTTTAATGTTACTCGTCCATGTTAGTCTAGGTCTGCCTCTGCTTCTTTTACCTTGTATTTTCCCCTCCAAGATTACTTTTAATGTGCTGTTGCGTCTTTTAACATGGCCCAAAAATCGCACTTGTCTTGTCTGAATTGTGTTTAGTAGTTCTCTTTTCATTTTTAATTGTAATAAAGACTTCATCGTTTCGTTTGTTTTCTTTTCCTTCCATCCAATTCTACCTATTCTTCTAAGTACCCACATTTCAAAGTATTCAATTTTCTGTTCTGTTTTCTTGTCTAATGTCCATGTTTCTGCACCATATAGGAATGTTGAGAAGATATAACGTTTTGCTATTCTTAGTTTTAGCCCTGGTGTTATTTGTTTCGATGTTAGTATATCTTCCATGACATCAAAATTACTTTTTGACATTGCCATTCTTTTGTTTATTCGGTTAACACAACAGTGTAAGATTCTTTGTTCAAAATGTTTGTTCATTATTTTGTTATCAAAATGTATCATCATTATCGTCATCAAATGCCGGGCTCATCAGCAAAGACGATTTTGTGTCTTCGCGTACGTCTATGTCGTATAAGCTGCACCAGTTTGACTGTTCGTCTTATATCCAACCAGAAAATAGGCCACTCGGTATTTGAAGTCCTTATTTTCATCTGTCTCATTTTACTTCTATTGTTACCGTTTTTGAAATAAATGAACATTTTAATCTTCTTTTAAACATCACAGACGACAACAAGCCGCAATCAAAGTTCACTTATTGCACTGGTTACATTAAATACAGTTTTATTACTTCTATTTGCTGCCCGTGGTAATCTCAACTTTTTATTTTAAAATCCTATTTATTTTGCCTTCAATGATGCTGTTGTTCCTTAATTATCCATAACACACCGCCGTATGACATGACAACAACTGTGCATTGTTGCTCTGGACCTATAATCCTTCTCACTATATGATTATTACAATCAAACAGGACATGTTGCAAAAAGTGGTCTTCATTTTGTTCGGTGTTTCAATTTATAGGGCTATTCTGTATTTTGTTATTATGCAGACTATATATTTGACAACTATGAATTATTTATTTATATCTTTGTTTCACGTATTTTCTCCTGTTGTTCCATGCCCAGAATATCGAGATGCAAAGTGTGCCAAAGCAGAAGAATCTAGAACCAAACTAAGAAAACAATTATCTGGGAAAATCCAGTAGGGGTGTTGAAGCGCAGGGAGAGTTCACGTGTATTACTGTTGATCTGGACTAACAATCGTGCTTGTCCATGTAATTTTAATGAGAGCTTCCAGACTAAACAAAATATGGCATGGTTGGCTGTGTCTTTTGGAGGAATAGCAAATTACCGGACTGTATTACCCTGGGCACTATGTGAACATTAGTGGAAGAAGTTCACGGTGAGTTTCAGACTATGGCAAGTGGGCCATACGATGTAGAAGTATAGACTGTCCTACAAGAGTTCCATATAAAGTTCCTTGTCAGATTGTACATTAATAGGTAACACAGAAAATGTTTTACTAGTGTCACAATATCGCTACGTTTAGAATATGTGCATTTGAGCATACACGATGTTGTCAGAGTTTGCTAAAAACGTATGCGCATGCACACACATACTAGACATACGTTAAGTAAAAACCATAAGCTGTAATCGGTCTACTGAGTGGTGTGTGTGGCCTTACTGTAGTAATCAAATAGTTAACCACTCCTCAGTCACCAAAGAAGAAGTAATTATATCTATTTGTTGGTGTGTTCTCAAATCTTGAATGTATATAACACAAAGATGAGCTTTTATTCAGATGGGTTCATTAAACCCTCTTCTAGCACAGACAAATAATAATAATATTGTGTACATAAAGTCCTGCTGATTAACTGATTGAAATTTAAAAAAAAAACTCGTGTAATCATGAAGTGCATTGCTTGCTTAAGAAGGTGTTCATGTCTCTCTCTACAACTGTTTTTATCTTTAGATATTTATTATTTCTCATGACAAGTTCATCAACATTGAGTGCCGTGTCCGCATCGAAGGTTGGCTACCATGGAGCGTCATTCCGTTCTGTCTCTTGCTTTGATGGTGCAGATTGTCATAGGTTGACTTGTCCATCTCTTGAAGTTACTCGTCCATGTTAGACTTGGACCTCCTCTGCCTCTTTTACCTTGTATTTTCCCCTCCAGGATTACTTTTATTAGGCTGTTGTGTCTTTTAACATGGCTCAAAAATTCATTTGTCTTGTTCTAATTGTGTTTAGTAGTTCTTTTTTCCATTTTTAGTTGTTTTAAAACTTCATCGTTTGTTTTCTTTTCTTTCCATCCAAATCTACCTATTCTTCTATAAATCCACATTTTAAAGGCTTCAATTATATGTTCTGTTTTCTTGTATAATATCCACGTTTCTGCACCATATTGAGAATGTGTAACATTTTGCTATTCTTAGTTTTAGCCCATGTGTTATTTGTTTTAATGTTAGTATATTTTTCATGACATTAAAATTACTTTTTGCCATACCTATTCTTTTGTTTAATTTAGTTGTACATTTTTCATCATTGGTTATAAAGGTTGACTAGTTACCAAACCAGTATCTTTGTCTTGCATCTTGTATTTGTATCCCCTTCTATCTTGTCTTTATTAAATTGTTCATATTATTCCAATATATCCAAGTTGTTCCTTTTTCTCATTCTTCTTCTTCGTCTCATAACATTAGGGACCGATGGGGCACCACATACTGACGTCGTCAACCTCCTCTATTTCTCTTTATCTTCACTCATTATTTTGGACTCTGTAAAGTCGAAGCCTCTCCATTCTTTGATATTATCTTCCCACATCTTTCTCTGCCTTCCTCTCCTCACCTCATTCATAGTTCCTTGTGGAATGGTCATTTTGGTTCTTTGGTTCTTTGGTTCTTTGGTTATGGAAGGCCCCGGTATCACTACAAACGAATTAAAATCCATAATTGCTCAACCGCCCGTGCCAGCGTAATCATCTGAATTAATATCTCATCTCCCAAACAAAGAAAGGTAACTGTAGTCCCCATCGTAGCAGTCTCAGCACACGCCAAAAGACATAAGGTGAAACTGCGCAGAAAGTGAACACAGCCAACTGTTCCCTGTCATACGATATCATCGTTCATTCGTAAACAATTGGAATATCGAAACATGATCAAAACGGACGAGACACACAACTCACGGTGTGCACAGAGCACTTAACTCAGTAGCTCCTGCAACAAACCATTTGGAATATGAGGAAACTGCAACAAGGAACACTTTTCATACATAGCCTTCAATGATTCCTGCCACCTATCCACCATATACCGGAAGTTCACGTCCTCCTGAAAATGATGATCGTCATATTTTTTAAAACTGTATAGCACGTGATGATGTTAGGCCATCGTTTTTGAATGGTCATTTATCATTACGTAGACCAAATTCACGGTGTTTATTCTCTTGATCTTAACAACACATTATTTTGAGTATACCTCTTTTAGAAAGTCATTCATACTATTTTTAAAAATCTGTCTAATAGTATTCCCAATATTGATATCAGAAACAATATTTGCGTGGCCACCAGAAATAGTAAGATGCTTTTAAAGTCATCGTTTTTTTTTTTTTTTTTTTTTTTTTTTTTTTTGTTGTTGTTGAGATTTTGCATTTATAAATGTGTGTGCTGTAACCATATCACCCTGTTGAGCATTGAATGATTAAAGTATGTACATATAGTTAAGGCCGTGTAAAGTAGTTGATTTCTTAACATAAGTGATCGCTGTATATTATGGGCAGTCATATATAGTGTTATCAATTATTAGGTAGTGTAGAGTACGTACTTTTGTATTTTCTATTGTCCATCTAATTTTCCAGAATATCAATTCTCCTTCTTCTACCTTTCAGCTCCCTATGTAGCATAGGTTTTCAACAAACACTATCCAAGTCTTTCTGTTTCTTGTCGTTCTTTTAAGATCATTCCATATCTTCCCCATCATCTTCATCTCTGCTTCCATCTGTCTTCTCCAAGAATATCTTGGTCTTCCTCTTTGTCTTTTTCCTTGGGGGTTTCAAAAAAGACCTGTTGTGTAATACTCTCAGTTGGCTTCCGCAGTGTGTGTCCTATCAAGCGCCATTATCTTCGCTCTATCTCTTTATCCACTGGTATTCGACTGGTCTTCTACCTTTCAGCTACCCGTGGAGCACAGGTCTTCAACAAAAACTTTCCAAGTCGTTCTGTTTCTTGCCATTCTTTTAAGATCATTCCATGTCTTCCCCATCATCTTCATCTCTACTTCTGTCTGTTTTGTCAAAGAATTCCTTGGTCTTCCTCTTTGTTTTTTCCCTTGGGGATTCCACAAAAGGGCCTGTTGTGGTAATACTCTCACATATATATTCGACTGGTACTTTTCCATAATTCTATGTTAGTGATTTTGTCCTGCCATTTCCATCATTTTATCCTGCGTAAGCATCCATTAATGAAGATCTGTATATTCATGATTGTCAATTGTGTTGTTCTCCATGTTTCACAGTCATATATTAATACTGACTTATCATTGGAGTTTAAAATTTTTATTTTTGTATTTAACCTAATTTTTTGGACTTCCATATGTTTCCCAGTGCAACGAATGCTCCTCTGCCTTTAGATATCCTTATTTTGGTATCATTCTCTGTTCCTACTTCTTTGTTGATATTACTGTCCAGATATATATACAAGATTGTATGTCTAGTAGAAGTATTTCTCCTATTATTATTTGGCTATTGCCAATTGCATTAATTCTCATAATTTTGGTCTTATTCCTATTTATTTTCAGTCCCAGCTGTTAGTGATCTCTCATCAAGTATGTGCATTTTTTTCTTGCATCTGTTGATGGCTGTGTGATAGGAGCGTTATGTCATCTGCAAAGTCTAAATCATTATGTTGAGAATTTCAATTGTCCCCTGTATATTATCAGCAAACGTGACGATATATTCCTACAGTACCAAGTGTGTGGTTTCAAAACATATTTAATTACCGTCGAGTGATGATATTGTCAAGAAAAATAGTTCTTACATATTATGTAGAGCCAGTCTTAACATATGGATGTGAATCATGGACAATAGGACAACAGACAAGAAAATCACTTGAGTCGGTAGAAATGTGGTTTTACAGAAGAATGTTGAGAATACCATGGACAGCTAAGAAGAGTAATGAAATGTTCTAAAAGAGGTCAAAGCAAAAAGAGAGCTAATTTCCAATATTAGGAAGAAATCATCATTTTTGGCCATGTAATGAGAAGAGAACAGCTGTAATATATTGTAACAACTGGGAAAATTGAGGGACGAAGAGATAAAGGGAAGCAAAGAGAAAAGATACCAGGCAGCTTAAGAGAATGGCTTGGCAGAAGGTCAACAACAGAAATTTTAAATAGCTGTCGAGATCAAAAGTTGTGAAGAGACATGATCACCTACGCCAGCAGGCCCGGTACTTGATGATGTTGTAGTTTTATCATCATCATTGATGATGTTGTAGTTTTATCATCATCATTGATGATGTTGTAGTTTCATCATCATCATTGTCGTCTCCAAATCAGAAGAACTCGGGTTCGAATCCCGGTAGGTCAAAAGTTGTTTTTATCGGGGATAAAATAAAAACTTAGATTTGAACACCTCGACTGTTCTGGAGATGCGGCATTTATTCTCCGGTCTTCTATGTTCCCCCGGCCGAACCCAGTAAAGGGATATTGATATAAAGATTATGTAAAGGTAAAGGTAAAGGTAAAGGTAAAGGTAAAGGTAAAGGTAAAGTACGAGACTTGAACCGGCGTCTTAGCACGCGAGTTTACACCCATACGTGCTCGGCCGCCTATCCAGAAATGTTCGGAGATTTCTGTATAGTGTCGCCTCAAGCATCTAAACTCAGATGCGAGGCAACATTCCTCACCTTCCCAGGGTAACACCCTGGTACCCATTTCTGCCAACGGCTGGGTCGACCGTGGGGAAATTTTTTTTTCTAACCACAAGTACAACTCACACTGCTCCCAGCGGGAATCGAACACGGGTTGTCCGAACGTCGGTAGTCCAGTCGGGTGTTTTCCCAACTAGGCCGACAAATCATGTTTTTTTTCGTTATCATCAATGCTACGATCTTATTATATTTATTCTGTTTTAAAATGTTCTAATCATGCAATTTTAATCTGCTGCTTATTAATATAATGGGAATGGAAACGATACCATGATGTAAGACGAGCTAGTCGTTTGGCCAGTATACGTTTTTGTGTGCTTAATCTTTGCTTACATTTTCTTGTTTTGTTGATGCTAATTCGCAACATCTGGAGGTGATTCGTCCAGCAATGATGTTTTTTTTTCGCTGTTCTTGCCTCCCATTGATTATACGAACCAAATACTCATATCTTTTATTTCTACGTTAATTAGACAGTGCATGTCGAGGAACGAACATACATCACATAATTGCTCAACTGTTAAATTCAAATCAATAGCACAATGATACTGACTGATATACATGCATTGCAAATTGCTTTATCATTATTGTATTACAAAGAGTATAAGGAAAGTTTGTACGAAGTTTGAAATAACAAGAAAACTCACGGAATATATTTATATATAGCCTTAGGCGTTGATAGACGTACCAAGAAATCATTGTTTCCCCGTAGTTTAGAAATATGTGTCTTCTTCTGGCTATTGTTTCCCCGTAGTTTAGAAATATGTGTCTTCTTCTGGCTATTGTTTCCCCGTAGTTTAGAAATATGTGTCTTCTTCTGGCTATTGTTTCCCCGTAGTTTAGAAATATATGTCTTCTTCTGGCTATTGTTTCCCCGTAGTTTAGAAATATATGTCTTCTTCTGGCTATTGTTTCCCGTAGTTTAGAAATATATGTCTTCTTCTGGCTATTGTTTTACTAAGTAGTTTATTTCGTGACTGAATCTGCCAATATTGGATAGACAGATCGAACCGCAGAATGAACAAGATTCATTTGTAGTGCCCAGACAGCAATATTTTGAAAAGACAATACGCAGGAAGAGTCAGACCAGTTCTAGAGTATGGAGTCACAACCTGGGCAAAGGCTTCCAAATCACACCTTAGCAAAACTAACAGAACACAGAACCAAGCTGCCCATATCGTCACTGGTGCTATGAAATCTACACCTATCAAGACTCTAGAAACAGTAACAGGTTTACAACCCTTAGATGACAGACGGGTCACTAAAGTATTGCAACAAGCGGAGAAATATAGAAGTCTCCTTAGCCACTCCATGCACCAAAGAATATCTGGTTCCGAAATTGTACGACTAAAGAGGAGCAACTTCGCTGCAATTGCCAATGAACTAGCTACTGGAGACCCAGTACTTTCCTAAACAATATTGAAACCCTTGGGCCCATCTGATATGTCTCCTCATGGAAAGCATACAATGCCAGAACTTAAGGAAAATATAACAGGAATCATGAAAAAAAGGCACCCAATCAGACACAGAAAGAAAACACGTAGCAGAAAAACACATACACGATACCTACCCACAGGACTCTTGGTCCAACATATACACAGATGGCTCTGCTACAAATGCCACCAGAAATGGAGGGGGAGGTGTGTTCTTGACACTGAATAATCAGGACGAGATCACCAAGTCAATAACTACTGGGAAATTCTCAAACAACTTTATAGCAGAAACTGAGGCCATCAGAGATGCTGCAACACTGGGTACTCAACACAAAAATAACATGCACAAGAAATTGTTGATTCTGACTGATGCACTGTCAGTATTATCAGCTCTAAAAAGCCCTAAGAACAATGAACTTGATGACTTGAGAACAACCCTGGACCAACTATGCATAACTTCCAGAGAGTAGTCTTTCAGTGGATACCATCACATTGTAATATATACGGGAACGAACGCGCAGACAAATTAGCTAAAGAAGGAGGGAGATTACCACAAGAGAACCATCCGCTCAGTTATGATGAAGCCAAATCCCTTCTCAAAGGTCAGTTCCATGAAAAATGGAAACGAGACCCCCAAAGCATAACGAGAGTGACGTATACCACCAACTATCAAGGAGGGATCAAGTCATCATACTTCGCCTACGCATTGACCACAATAGAATGAAAAATCACATGTTCACCAAATTCAAAATAGGTACAACCAGCCTATGTCACTGTACACTGGACAATATGACTACAAAACATGTTCTATACGATTGCCCCCAGTACACAGACCTGAGAAGAGGATTGTGGTCCACGCCCACCTCCCTGGAAGAAAAACTATATGGGGCAATCGATTCGCTTAAACAGACAGTTGCCTTCATGAGAGAGTCTGAAATCCTACTCTCATTGAGTCTTGATCGCATGGAGAGAGAGAGAGAGAGAGAGAGAAATTTATATTACCAAGGGGTATAATTTGACAGGCTGCTGAATCCTTAACAATAATATAATCCCAATAAAGAGTTAAAGTTTAGGTAATTGCAATAGTTAACCTAATGGACAGAGATTTGGCCTGAAAGACAGTCAATTTGAGATATTAGCCTGGAGTAGAGGATAGCCGGAATAGTATTGTGTGCGAATTGGAAGCTTTACAAGTTACATTTATGAGATATCTGGCAAGAAATATGCTGCAAATGATTAAAAGAACCTGGATGTGATAATTACATCAGGCGGTAGCCAGTCATCGGTTTACAATTTGCTATTTTGGATCACAATGCCAAGATTGCATTTCCAGACGAATTGCCAGTGAACTATACATGTGGAAGTCATTACGATGTACTGTCTATAAAAAAAAAGGAGTAAAGTACCCCGGTCACGCCAAGTGGCATATAGGGAATATGGTGTTAGTGACCATACATTTTACAGACCTTCGGCATTAGTTTTTTGGGGTAATGTGGTAGACCCGTGCCGCTTTACTTTCCCAGAAAAAATCCGGTACCCATCTAGGGCTGGGTGAACCCGGAGCCGTCGATTGGGATCGAACCTACCTCTTGTCCTTTGTAGTCCAGTTAACTGAGATATCGCGGCTCTCTCTGTTGGCCGTACCCAGGGTAAATATTTCATGAGCTAAGTATGAGAACTTCTTATTGTGTTCTACTGCTTATGTCGTGAGACATTGCAGGGGGGAGGTACTTTTACATTTCTGGATCTTGTTAGTTGTGTAGTTTTGATTTTGTGTCGAATTGAATGTATTTGGTTATATTCATTCTATCTAGCCATTTCTGCGTTACTTTCCCTTTGATTTGTAGCCTAACATTTTCACTTAGTGTGTTCATGCTGCATGTTCTATTTTCTTCATGTTCGATATAAACGAACTTTACTAGTTTTGCCCCTTAAGTTTTACTCTAGCTTTTTTTTTTAAGATAACTCGTATTACTCCTTGTTTTATGTGTAATGTTCCACCTTAGTTAAATATTAAATCGGGATTCGATTGCAAGGAAATTGTGACAGTTTGATTGAGGAGAATAGAGAAAGGAACGAGATGAATCAATATGAGCCTGTCAGAATGTATCCGCCATGCAAGTGGCAGACGTTGTTGAAGTTTCATTGCTGACAACCTTTGATGTCGAGACACTCAGATATTAAGCATGAGTGTTCCGGAAGAGGGCTCAGATGGTTGCTAGATGTGATGTGGGGGATCACGTGGGGTTTTCCTTGCGCCAATTTGAAAAGCAAAACAGTTGCACTGCATATCAAATGTTGTTAATCAACAACATCCAATACTAAGATGGAAATTGAGCTGCTGCTGCAGCCATAAATTAGCTTTCTGGGACTTCATTTATCAGGGTAGTTATCGTGTCAATGTCTGAGTACCTGATGTATCAAGTCCTAAACAGCTCAAATTAATAGATCATTACATATGGTTTTGCAGTGCAAAGAAATAAATCTCAAATAATAAAAATTAATAAATAATAAATGCATACTTGTTAAAATGTTTCTTCTTCCCCTTCATCTTACGCGTCCACCCTTGGCGTGTTTCCGTTGTGTGGCTAGTTAACGAGTTGCTGCAAAATCTGTGACTTTCGGCCGCACATGTACCTATTTGTCATTTATATATTTTTTAATTGTTTAAACAAATGTTGCTCTTGCAGCGGTCATTTTAGCCCCCGCTGTCATACATTTAAAGTGCTCAGAGTGCATTCAGGACTTCCTGTTCTCCTAGAGGGCTAAGCATTGGATCTCACTACCTAGAAGAGGCTAATCAGTGGATCTCACTACCTAGAAGAGGCTAATCAGTCGATCTCACTACCTAGAAGAGGCTAAGCATTGGATCTCACTACCTAGAAGAGGCTAAGCAATGGATGTCACTACCTAGAAGAGGCTAAGCATTGGATCTCACTACCTAGAAGAGGCTAAGCATTGGATGTCACTACCTAGAAGAGGCTAATCAGTCGATCTCACTACCTAGAAGAGGCTAAGCATTGGATCTCACTACCTAGAAGAGGCTAAGCATTGGATGTCACTACCTAGAAGAGGCTAATCAGTCGATCTCACTACCTAGAAGAGGCTAAGCATTGGATCTCACTACCTAGAAGAGGCTAAGCATTGGATGTCACTACCTAGAAGAGGCTAAGCAATGGATCTCACTACCTAGAAGAGGCTAAGCATTGGATCTCACTACCTAGAAGAGGCTAAGCATTGGATCTCACTACCTAGAAGAGGCTAAGCATTGAATCTCACTACCTAGAAGAGGCTAAGCATTGGATCTCACTACCTAAAAGAAGCTAAGCATTGGATCTCACTACCTAGAAGAGGCTAAGCAATGGACCTCACTACCTAGAAGAGGCTAAGCAATGGATCTCACTACCTAGAAGAGGCTAAGCATTGGATCTCACTACCTAGAAGAGGCTAAGCATTGGATCTCACTACCTAGAAGAGGCTAAGCATTGGATCTCACTACCTAAAAGAAGCTAAGCATTGGATCTCACTACCTAGAAGAGGCTAAGCATTGGATCTCACTACCTAGAAGAGGCTAAGCATTGGATCTCACTACCTAAAAGAAGCTCAGCATTGGATCTCACTACCTAGAAGAGGCTAAGCATTGGATCTCACTACCTAGAAAAGGCTAAGCATTGGATCTCACTACCTAAAAGAAGCTAAGCATTCGATCTCACTACCTAGAAGAGGCTAAGCATTGGATCTCACTACCGAAAAGAAGCTAAGCATTGGATCTCACTACCTAAAAGAAGCTAAGCATTGGATCTCACTACCTAAAAGAATCTAAGCATTGGATCTCACTACCTAGAAGAGGCTAAGCAATGGATGTCACTACCTAGAAGAGGCTAAGCAATGGATCTCTCTACCTAGAAGAGGCTAAGCAATGGATCTCACTACCTAGAAGAGGCTAAGCAATGGATCTCACTACCTAGAAGAGGCTAAGCAATGGATCTCACTACCTAGAAGAGGCTAAGCAATGGATCTCACTACCTAGAGAGTGCTAAGCATTGGATCTCACTACATAGAGAGGACTAAGCATTGGATCTCACTACCTAGAAGAGGCTAAGCATTGGATCTCACTACCTAGAAGAGGCTAAGCAATGGATCTCACTACCTAGAAGAGGCTAAGCAATGGATCTCACTACCTAGAAGAGGCTAAGCAATGGATCTCACTACCTAGAAGAGGCTAAGCAATGGTTCTCACTACCTAGAAGAGGCTAAGCAATGGATCTCACTACCTAGAAGAGGCTAAGCAATGGATCTCACTACCTAGAAAAGGCTAAGCAATGGACCTCACTACCTAGAAGAGGCTAAGCAATGGATCTCACTACCTAGAAGAGGCTAGGCAATGGATCTCACTACCTAGAAGAGGCTAAGCATTGGATCTCACTACCTAGAAGAGGCTAAGCATTGGATCTCACTACCTAAAAGAAGCTAAGCATTGGATCTCACTACCTAGAAGAGGCTAAGCATTGGATCTCACTACCTAAAAGAAGCTAAGCATTGGATCTCACTACCTAGAAGAGGCTAAGCATTGGATCTCACTACCTAGAGAGTGCTAAGCATTGGATCTCACTACCTAGAAAGGGCTAAACATTGGATCTGACTACCTAGAGAGTGCTAAGCATTGGATCTCACTACATAGAGAAGGCTAAACATTGAATCTCACTACCTAGAGAGGGCTAAACATTGGATCTCACTACCTAGAGAGTGCTAAGCATTGGATCTCACTACCTAGAGAGGGCTAAGCATTGGATCTCACTACCTAGAGAGGACTAAGCATTGGATCTCACTACATAGAGAGGACTAAGCATTGGATCTCACTACCTAGAGAGGACTAAGCATTGGATCTCACTACATAGAGAGGACTAAGCATTGGATCTCACTACATAGAGAGGACTAAGCATTGGATCTCACTACATAGAGAGGACTAAGCATTGGATCTCACTACCTAAAAGAAGCTAAGCATTGGATCTCACTACATAGAGAGGACTAAGCATTGGATCTCCTTACATAGAGAGGACTAAGCATTTTATCTCACTACATAGAGAGGACTAAGCATTGGATCTCCTTACATAGAGAGGACTAAGCATTGGATCTCACTACATAGAGAGGACTAAGCATTGGATCTCCCTATCCGGAGACCAGGATAGGTTCAATCCACAAAGAAACCAAAGAGATTTTCAAAAATAGAAAAAGTCACACCGAGTGTGGCAGGAATCAAATCCGAGACCTTCTTGTCCATTAATCGGCTACTTCGTCTCGACCACCCAGTCCCTCTTCCAATTCCGCTTCCTCCCCCACTTATAATTCAAATATGTCTATCTTTTATTTTCATCATCATCATAATCTAGTGCCGTCTCCGCAACGAAGGTTGGCTATCATGGAGCGCCATTCTGCTCTGTCTCTTGCTTTGATGGTGCAGATTGTCATAGGCTGATTTGTCCATCTTTTGATGTTACTCGCCCATTTTAGGCTTGGTCTGCCTTCGCCTCTTTTACCTTGTATTCCCCCCCTCCTTCCCCCCCCCGGACTAGTTTTAGTAGGGTGTTTTTTAACACGGCCAAAAAATCGCATTTGTCTTGTTTGAATTGTGTTTAGTAATTCTCTTTTCATTTTTAGTTGTTTTAAGACTTCGTCGTTTGTTTTCTTTTCCTTCCATCCAATTCTACCTATTCTTCTATATAACCGGAGGCGAAGACGCGCCTCCCAGCACCAGAGCTGGAAGTTGTCAGCGACCCACCGCTGATAGCTTGCGACAAGATCGGTGAACCAAAACCATCCAGACCCTGCTCCACCTCTCCGTGGTGCCTCCAGTAACAGACTAACCTGTCTAGTCTGGCCAAGCGAGCAGTGATCGAAGAGGAAGACAACCCGGCACTCAAAAATATCGTGCTGAACTCTGATGTGTTGGGCCGAAAGGCGCAAATATAGCAGTTATAATGCCAAACTCAACACAACGCAGATACGTCCACTTAACGTCCTTTTAAGGTCGGATGACGAAGAGGAATTCTACAGTCTACGAATACTCTAGAATACTTTAGTCATCGGGCAAACGTAAGCAATCAATATATCCACATTTCAAAGGTTTCAATTCTCTGTTCTGTTTTCTTATCTAATGTCCATGTTTAAGCAACCATATAGGAATATTGAGAAGATGTAACATTTTGCTATTCTTAGTTTCAGCCCTGGTGTTATTTGTTTTGATGTAAGTATGTTCTTCGTGACATTAAAATTACTTTTTGCCATTCCTATTCTTTTGCTTATTTCAGTTGCACATTTTCCATTACTGTTTATAGTATGTGCAAGGTCTGAAGATTTGTCATCAACCACTGAGCTGGCACAATTATTCGCTTTGTGCTGATAAACATTTTGATGAAGGTTCGCAGCACCAAATGATGTACCAGAAATGCTATGATGATGATCCTAATTTAACATGAAATAATAATAGCCCCATGCTATCAGATGAATGTGTCATCGTTAATTGCTTCGTCAAATTAACGCACTAAAAACATACTATCGTGGATATCCATGTAATAGTTATTTAGTTCTTTAAAAAAATAGCGGATCAAATAAACTGAAACGTCAGTTAATGCATGCTCTCAGTGATTACAGAAAAGCTGAAAACTCACAAACTTTGGGTGATGCTTTCCAGCCCTTCTAGATAGCTGTGATTGCATACAGTCTCCTATTTTCAAACAATAATGCTTCAGTTGAAGAAACGCAACGATAAACATCAACAGCCCGTTTTATTTTTCAATGAGAAATATCAAAGGTCCCAGCTATTAACATTAAGAGTGGTGTTGCGCATCAGGGTACAATCAGACAACAAAGAGTGACTTCTAAAATGTTTATAGAGAGGGTCATTTTGACCTTCTTTTGATTGCCCACGTTTCTAGTGAAGCTGCGGAGAATGCGGGTGGAAAAAAGGGGGGGGAGAGTGTGGTATGGGATGGACCTGTTGCTGCACTAACAGTTTTCAAACTGTCCTGCATCAGAACATCAGTAACATTGTCTACAAAGAAAACTGATTAGTGAGTTTAATTAAGCAAAGAAAGTTTGACATATGAAGCTATTTTATGGAACTGAGGATAATTATAACGGAAAGTGTAAGTCCTGGAAGAGGAAAACCAATAAAACTATTAGACGAAAACAATAAATATCAAGCTTCCTTATGGACTACGCTCAGTCAGGCAGGAAACACAATTAGGACAATGAGAAACATTTAGACAGCTAGTAGAGCAACGCAACGTCCTTCCCTGAGTTAGGACAATGAGAAACATTTAGACTGCTAGTAGAGCAACGCAACGTCCTTCCCTGAGTTAGGACAATGAGAAACATTTAGACTGCTAGTAGAGCAACGCAACGTCCTTCCCTGAGTTAGGACAATGAGAAACATTTAGACTGCTAGTAGAGCAACGCAACGTCCTTCCCTGAGTTAGGACAATGAGAAACATTTAGACTGCTAGTAGAGCAACGCAACGTCCTTCCCTGAGTTAGGACAATGAGAAACATTTAGACTGCTAGTAGAGCAACGCAACGTCCTTCCCTGAGTTAGGACAATGAGAAACATTTAGACTGCTAGTAGAGCAACGCAACGTCCTTCCCTGAAAAGGCTAGCTGATGGTGATGAGATTCTCTATGCTTCTTGATCTACTTTGTGCTTTGAAGCCATGTCAGTAGCTGGATTGTAGTAACTGGGTATTAATACATGACGCCTTAAACTGCATTATTTTTAATACATAGCTCTAATAATATTTTCTATTTAGATTTGTCTATTATGTCTCTTCTGGTGAAATTAACAGCTTCTATTGGAACCTCGAGTTCTTAAATGTTATGTAGAGCCAGTCTTAACATGTGGATGTGAATCATGGACAATAGGACAATAGACAAGAAAATCACTGGAGTCTGTAGAAATGTGGTTTTACAGAAGAACGTTGAGAGTACCATGGACAGCTAAGAAGAGTAATGAAGATTTTCTGAGAGAGGTCAAAGCAAAAAGAGAGCTAATTTCCATTATTAGGAAGAAACAATCATTATTTTTTGGCCATATAATGAGAAGAGAAGAAATGGAATATATTGTAACAACTGGAAAAATTGAGGGACGAAGAGATAGAGGGAAGCAAAGAGAAAAATATAACAGACAGCTTAAAAGAATGGCTTGGCAGAAGGTCAAAAACAGAAATGATAAATAACTGCTGAGATCGAAAGTTGTGGAGAGACTTGATCACCCTCGCCAGCAGGCCCGGTACTTGATGATGATGATGTTGAGTTTTTGTATTCACAGTTTGTTTCTGTTGTTATGCCCAGCCATACATTCAACGAAGACAGAAGTGATATTGCACCTATCTAATGTGTGGCTGTGGCTCCTGATTCACTATTTTATTCTTCTTCTCCTTTTTTTTTCGTTAAGGTCAATATCTGAAATTGTATCTTTTTCATGCATTATGTTACCTTTAACACACAGAATAAAACAGAACAGAATAGCGAAGAAAAGCAATGACTTTCGGAAACCTTGATAAAATATGAAAGTCAAAATTGCGAAGCGGGAACCAGAGGGTAAAATAATATTTAAAAAAATGAAGCCGACCTGGAGAAACACTGAAAAGAAGAGTGAGGCGAGAGGCAACAACAGCAGGCATTAAATCCCTCACCGAGATTGCAAAATACGCACAGAACAGAGTAAAGTGGCGAGATACAATGCGGATTGTGTGCAAGCTCGGATACTTAATAGCAAAAATTGTCAGACACACAGTCTAGAATTTCTGCTCTATGTACCATCTTAGACTCGAAAGCATACTAGAATAGATACAATTGTTTGTAACAGCTCATGTACAGTTTATCTTTTATTATAGTTCAGTTCGCCAGTGTACTTCTCTCACAGTATTGCACTTGTTACAGAGCTTATCGGATATGAAGACATCTGTGGTACTTTGCCACAATTGCACTCAATTTGTTCCCAGTTCTGAAGCGTATGTGCATGTAGTTTCCGAGTAGACTGTGTCTTATTCTAAGCTGGAAGATAATGATGTGTTTCTCCCGATCATGGAGGTGGGTCATCATTTTGCTGGTGTTTTGAACTTGTGCTCCACCTCATATTATCGATCTTCTGCCGGTATATAATCGCATTCTGCTACCATCTTTGGCCAGAATATCTGCCTTCTCGCAAATTGGTACCCTATACAGGATGAGGTCTATTGTAATACAACATTTTTTACTACACACATTATACAATATTTCTCCCACTTCTGGTACTTGTGTAGGCCTGAGAGCTTTTGTTATGAATGTATGGTTCAAAGTTGGAAGCCGCTGTGATGATACCTGATGGCTTTGATTTCAGAATTTTAAAAAATGAAATGTATACACCACCGATGTACACCCACTTTCTTAAAATTGGGATCAGAAATGTGTGCCTTGGATAGTTAGGTCACCTCATCAATCACCAATGTGTCACGGCAAACCAAAAGTACATTGTAAATGACATAATATTACCGCTAGACCATGAGACGCTGTGTGTTGTTTTTTTGTACATTCAATAAAAATCCAAATAGTATTTAACCAGTTTCTTCTTATACCACTTGTATATGCCAGTTTATCGTTTGCTCTTACAACACAGATAATTTATATCTATAAAATATTACCAATAAAAGTGTTTTTTTTTTCTAATCCGTAGTCTTCTAAGAGTTTGTCTCAGTTTGCTATGTCATAGGTTTATTACTAACACGTTACACTTATGTTCATGTTTTGTAATCCATCGTATTAGAAATCCATTTGATTAATTTGAAGTTGTAAACGTTTCATTACTGCTTTTGAAGAATAAGACTAGTATTACTTAAACAATAAGATCAAATAAACAAAAAGTTACTGAAGGAGAACTCAGAGGAAAGAGATAAAGGTAAACAACTCAGAAACACGGGTATTTTAACATTCATTTGTTTTTAGTAGGTTTCTCCGAGCGCGATAACAATACTAATCTTCTCATGTAATTTATGTTCTCTCTTAGCCTCTAAGCCTCTCTTAGCTTAGTCCTTTGATCTAGTATTTTTGAGTACATTTTACAATCTAGACATGAGAAACCTACATAGATATCTCAAATTTAATTGTTTAACCTTTTTTTTTTCTTTTCTTGGTTTCATTATGGTTATCATCATCATCATCATCAAGTACGATGCCTGCTGGCGTAGGTGATCATGTCTCTCCACAACTTTCGATGTCGACAGTTATTTATAATTTATGCTGTTGACCTTCTGCCAAGCCATTCACTGTCTGGTATCTTTTCTCTTTCCTTCCCTCTATCTTTTCGTTCCTCAATTTTCCCAGTTGTCACAATATATTCCAGCTGTTCCTTTTTCATTGCATTGCCAAAAAATGATGATTGGTTCCTTCCTAATACTGGAAATAAGCTCTCTCTTTGCTTTGACCTCTTTTAGAACGTTTTCATTACTCTTCTTAGCTGTCCATGGTATTCTCAATATTCTTCTGTAAAACCACATTTCTACAGCCTCCAGTGATTTTCCTGTCTGTTTTTCCATTCTCTATAATTCACATCCATATGTTAAGATTGGCTTTACATAACACTTAACAACTCTTTTACTCTTGTTTCTATTGTCAAAAATGGGTTGCACAGTATCGTCCTCCTAACATTGTTTCCAGATATTTAAATTCACTTACCTGTTTTAATGTTGTTCCACTTGTCTTTATTGTGCTTTGAGATGATGTCTTTTTCTTTGTTACTACCATTGCATCTGTCTTTTTTATATTAAGACTAAGTCTTTTGTTATTGGTTTCTTTTGCTATAATGTTCAACATTTCTAAAACAGTATGGTTATAGTGCTTTGAAAAACACAAATCTGATAAATGTTTCATCCACATGGCTGATAGTTGTTCTCCGAGTGTGTTTCGTGAATCTTCTCTTATTTTCTTGATTACATGTTTTCATATTATTCTTTTCCAAGGAGAAACATAAGAACATCTTTGTATGTTGTGCGTGGTTTTCATGTTTGTGGCCTTATCTTTCTTGACGATTTTTTTTCGTTATCGACAAAAATGCGGTCGGCATTACGCCAGTGCTGTGACTCATGTATAAAAATTAATCTCTGGTACGATGTACTGATAGATACCGACACCCATATATTGTCTTAAATTGATCAGAACACACACTAACCTCTTAACTATCTCAGTTCTCTTTTTTTTAATATACGGTATAATATATACTTTTTCTGTGCTTTGTTAAATTCAGACTGGGTATAGTTTCCTCATGATTTGTATTGCTTTTTTTTACTTCTTCACTTGATCATGCTGTTCTCTTTTTTACAAAACTGCTCGCATTTCTCTCTCCCACATTTTTATTCATCGCCCCTAACATTGCTGCTTTAAATATATTCAATCGATTACTGGCATTGTATATTACTTCAACAAAACCACAGACATGCTTCCCCATATCAGAATATGCGTCTTTTTGGACAGCTACATTGTTACGATCGTTCCAAGTGTATCACTTACATCTGTCTTTGTGGTTTCTCTTCCTTTCATGCCGCGGTTGATCGATCTAATTTCACAGGCTGTGTATCTGCATATTTTTAGATGACACGAATTCTGTTATTTTCTTTTTTGTTTGTAAAAAAAAAATATAATCCTGGGTAAATGATCTATGAGATTTCATCTATACATCTATTTCATCTATACATCTATTTCATCTATACAATATGTGGATGAGATTTGTGATGTCTAAAGATAGTTACTAGTAATACAAGCTAAACAAATAAAAAGATAATATCTTCTCCGTCATC
The DNA here is from genome assembly GCA_032433765.1 of Megaustenia siamemsis. Taxonomy (NCBI): domain Eukaryota; kingdom Metazoa; phylum Mollusca; class Gastropoda; order Stylommatophora; family Ariophantidae; genus Megaustenia; species Megaustenia siamemsis. The sequence goes on from JAVIAB010000051.1 coordinate 108,054,206, forward strand.
GTTACGCTCTTATGAATTATCACTACCTGCACTTTTGACGTGTCTTTGCCGATCCCTATTTTAATTTCTCTGGAATTTCACATACGAAATCAAGAGCCCATCTTACAAACCATGTCAAATCAATTTGGTAGGTTACAAGGATAGGGGATCTGTAGGTAAGACATCGGCATCTGGACAGGAAAGTCTCAGGTTCGAATCCCGCTACAGTAAAGAAGCATTTTTCACTTTGAATCCGTGGTTTTAACTTCGGATCCGTGGTTTTAACTTCGGATCCGTGGTTTTTACTTCGGATCCGTGGTTTTTACTTCGGATCCGTGGTTTTAACTTCGGATCCGTGGTTTTTACTTCGGATCCGTGGTTTTAACTTCGGATCCGTGGTTTTAACTTCGGATCCGTGGTTTTTACTTCGGATCCGTGATTTTAACTTGGGATCCGTGGTTTTTACTTCGGATCCGTGGTTTTAACTTCGGATCCGTGGTTTTTACTTCGGATCCGTGATTTCTTCGTGGCTTTACCCCCACCCTCCCTCCCCCGGATCTCTGGTTAGTGAGATCCAGTGTCTAGCCCTCTCGGTTAACAGAAAAGAGTAGGAAGTACAGCATGTTTTTTGGCGACAACTAAAATAAACTACTGGAGCCTTGGTAAATTTAAAACTCAATCAAGAAATATATACAAACATATATGATTTATATGGGAAGTTAGATTGGTTCATTACTTGTAGAGTCCTTCTGCTTGTACACTTGCGAGATGTGGACCTAAAGAGGAGAGTAAACATTATCCATTCAAGTGCTTAAGATGGATTCTTTCATAAAACAATATAGTTAAATAAACTACGAACAAACGAGATCCAGCACACAATGGAAAAAGAAATCATGACCAAAACCCGTCAGATTGTAAGTAAAGTAAAGTGCACCCGTCACGCCAAGTGAATGTGGTGTTAGTGATCATATATTTTACAAACTTTCGGCACATGATTTTTGGGGTAATGTGGTCGGTATTACGCCCGTGCCGCTTTACTTTCCCATAAAATAATCCGGTACCCATTTAAGGCTGGGTGAATCCGGAAGCAGTCAGTAGGGATCGAACCCTACCTCTTGTTGTTTGTAGTCCAGTTCACTAACCACTGAGCTATCGCGGCTCTCCCGCCAGATTGTGAGGAAACAAAATCTTAGCCTTTGCAGTCAAGTATAATTCTCTCAGGGGCCATCAAGATGTACCAAGATGCACCAAGATGCACCAAGATGCACCATGATGCACCACGATGCACCAAGATGCACCATGATGCACCACGTTGCACCAAGATGCACACAAAGATGCACCATGATGCACCACGATGCACCAAGATGCATCAAGATGCACCAAGATGCAACATGATGCACCAAGATGCATAGAAATGCGAAGCTGTTGTAAAGATGATAATAATAATGACAATTTTAAAAAAAAATGTAAAAGTGGTATGGTAACAGCCTTACGTAGGTGAGAAACCAAACAAAAGCAGAACGACGTATAAAATAGAACACGCATTAGTTTGAGTGACATGTATTAGCGTATCGGTTTTGTCATGTTCATTTCACGTACATCGGATGTGTTGGCCCTATGTAAGTCGATTAGCCTCGCTATACACCTTCTCCCATTTTACATTTTGGTTGTTAGCCTTTAGAGGAAGGTAGTTAAAGTGGATATTGCTGTGTGCTATGATCGATCTACAGAACGTCGCAATAAATGCGTTCGTCATCTTGACCCCTGACCATTTCCATTAGTTCGGTGAAGCCAGTTCCTATAATTCGGTAACCTCTTTGAGTTATTCCGAGACAAAAGACCTTATCGATTTAGGGATAAGATCGGATCAAGAACTGTCCCTTCTGAAAAATGCTTGTAATTGATCTTCTATATTTTCTGCTTCCTTTTTAATGGTGCACTCCGAGAGATTACTTCCAATCTTGTGCTTGATTTTTCGTTTTTTTTGTTGCCTGTTGACTTTCCATTTCCTGACGTTCCCCATTTATTTGTTGCTAATCTGTCTTTCTAATTTGTTGCTCCGTTTATTTATCGCGTGTGTTTTGTCCATTAGTACTTGATGTTATAATTCATCAATCAATATCTAATTATTTAGTGTTTGACGTTGTCTTAACAGCTGGTGCAAATTTGTTCAAATGAGGTGTAACATGTCTTTTTGTAATAAATGCTGTCGATTTGTCTATCTAGTTTTCGACAATTTATTAATTTGCTATTTTCTTTTTTTCCATTTAATGTTTAACGTTCCTTCTTCAACGAAACGTCAATTTTGCCAAAATGTAACGTTTGATATTTTTTATGTCATTGTTCTGCCATATTGTCCATTAAATCTTTTTTTTTTTATTATTTAACATTGACTGTATCTATTTTCCCTTCTTGTGCTTCATATTCATAGTTTTCATTTGTCTGTTCTTGATCAAGTAATTTCCTCTCTCTCCGTGTCTTAGTGTTACTGTTGCGCATGACGACCTTGACATATCCCTCCAATGTGTGTTGTTGATCTTCTATTAGCAGTTCATCTTTACTGATTTTTCTTTGTATTGAACTTCAAGACATTTCTATGAAAATACATACATTTGCAAAAAAAAAAAAAAAACAAAAACAGTTAATGAGATAAATGTCGCAAATAAATATATGTTGCTCTGGAACCTGTTTCTTTATGTTAATATAATCATAATATTCCAAACTTCATGATTTTCTCTATAAATGTTTTCTCTTTATTTACTATTAGTTTATGTATAAGTCTCGCACGTTAAAGGAATATCTCCTGAGTATATACTTGCCTCCATAGAGTAAAGTAAAAAGTAAAGTGCCCCGTCCCACCAAGTGGCGTATAGCGAATATGGTGTTAGTGACCATACATTTTACAGACCTTCAGCACATGATTTTCGGGGTAATGTGGTCGGTATTACGCCCGTGCCGCTTTACTTTCCCAGAAAATAATCCGACACCCATTTAAGCTGGGTGAACCCGGAAGCCGTCGGTAGGGATCGAACCCTACCTCTTGTCCTTTGTAGTCTAGTACACTAACCACTGAGCTATCGCGGCTCCTCTCCCTAGAGTGCTGCGATGTAAATTCCTTACACCAGTAATTGAAATCATTATATTTTGTAAGCTTATAATTATACTATCTGTGTACAACTATTTTGCTTCAACATTATTATTTATGAGACAATATATGTTGTCTCCACGAACGTAACACATGAGACTCTAACCACTGTCTTAGAGCACAGCCAGTTGCAATATTTCTGAGCATACTCACTGAGGAAACACACTTGTGTATAAGTCTGTGTCTCAAGCAATGTAATGCTTTTGTTATGGCAAATATTTTCATTGTCAAACTACTCGTAGTCGGTGAGGCAGCACAACTATAGCTCGTTTCAAATCATGTGCCCAACTTCAAAACGCTATTACTCTCTAACCGTTTGTTAAAAACTTTTGAAATTTTCCAAATGTTATTAGAATGCAAAAGACCCTTTAAATGTATATTTAACAAATATCTTGCAGCTGCAGTTTTCTTAAAGCGGCGATATTTCTTTGATGTTTGTCAAAATTGTAAATTGTGAAGCCCTAAAGAATAGAAATTACCGTAGTTGCTGGTCTATGATTAATTTTCACTAGGTAAAGGCGTGGCTGTAATGGGGAAATAACCTAATAAGACAAAACACCAGGAGAATTATTGTCTGCTCAGTTTGAGGACGGCTTCGCCGCTGAATGAACGGAAATGGAACACACAATGCCTCGTGTTTTCTACAAGTGTCTAATTGTGTCAGAAAGCCCACGTGGAATGCGTGCAAAAACGTCAATTGTACCGTGAATGGATTTTTAATCGCTATTTTTAACTTAAAATACTGTAAACATTAAGTTTTGACTACATCAATGGGTCGTTATAAATTTATATAAATCAAATAAGCAACAATAATAACCAAATTTTTTTTTTAATGAAATTAATTCCCTGTTGGGTTCTAATCATTATAACTTTACATGCAAATTTTGAAAAAATTACAAAAAGAGATTAAAAAAGATATCGATTTTAAAAGTTGGGCACATGATTTGAAACGAGCTATAACTTCCTTCACAGTTCAGCGTCCAACATTCGCGGTGACAACCCTTGAACGTGTCGAATAACAGATCTATTTAAATAAATGACTGTGTCATAATCAGCTGAGTGGGGGACTGGTTGGTCTCGAGGCAAGACGCCATCCGCGAGACAGAGAAATTGTGTTTCAAATCCCGGCTGCACCGGTTGGGATTTTTATTTATGATTTCTCTCTGCGGCAACCATCCTGGTCTCAGCAGCGAGGCCCGGCTTAAAATGTCAATTACTCAGCGACGGATAAAAATTAGAGTGCCTCCGAAGTCGGAGTTATCTGCCTGTGCGGCGAGGGACCCGTGTGCATACTGCTGCCAGGGAAAAATGGATTAACACGTAAAATTCAGTTCCCATTCTCTAGGGACTTCATCAGATGTAGAAGCTGGCGAACGAAAAAAAGGAAAAAAAATAATTAGAAGGGTTGTAGAAAATCAAGGCCTGCACTTCTGCTTCAACGACGAATGGTTTAGTTGTCTACGTTCTCAGTCCAGTGTGATGACGAGGAGAAAGAGCGTACCACCCTGACTCGTACCTGTCCTCGATTGAACACACATATTGAACGAGATCAATTGCCTGCCCCATCCATGATGCCACCCCCCAATCCCATATTCCGTTTAATCTTTACTAATTGAAAATAATAACAATAACATAAATAATAGTATTAGTAATAGCAATAGTAGTGGTTACCTTTAATACATTCTGGAGAAACTGAAATTACAAGTATTCTGAAATTATTAATTTGACACTTCTATGTAAAATATATTAAAATTACATCTAGAAATTGACGTCAGAATAATTTGTACAAAAGAAAAAACTGGATTTCATTTACCGCTTGTTGTGTAGAAGAAAGAACATATTACATTCTAATGATTAATGCGGAAGTTGGTGCTGCATTTAACTTACACGCCTTGTAATATCTGACTATACTGCTGAAACTTATTTTTAGAATTCTAACTCTTCGTCTTTCTAGCCCAGAATATAAAACTTATTTTAAAAATAAACGCAAACGAAGGATGGTTTTTTACACAAGTATGTCGATAAGAAAGGTACCGCTACTTTCATTATCCTTTTAGATGTTTCAACCAAATCTGTTTCTAAATGAGCCCGGAATTTGGAATGACTGTTTTTTTTTAGATGTTATTCTTAGAGCACTTTCCGCAGATATTTCTATAAGGTTGTCTTTCTCTGCTTCTGTGAATCCCTCTATCAATGCACATTTTTTAAAAAATGAGTCTGTAATCCAGTTTCTGCCAGCATCAGGAGCATGAAAATGTTCAGGAAAACAATACCGCAAATCATTCCAATGTCGTGTAATAGGTGATGTGTTCACCTCAATACAATCTGCATTGGCGGAACGAAGATAATGTGTGAGGTTTGGAAATGTTTCCTAGATTATTTTAACGATGAGATGATGCCACAATTCCAATTTTTATTCTGATTGCCTCGATCGTGTCATCAAATTGATGAAAAAAAAAACGTCTTTGACGATTTATGTTGAACATATTTATATAGTTCTTAATTCCTTCAGAACATATTCTAGATAGGAAAGAAGTAGAAAAAGTGTCGAAAGATAAGGATTGATGGAGGGACCTTGCCCTTGGCCTATGCCCCGAAATGGGTCAAAAGGGCTTTGGTTTCATATTTATATCGGGGAATATATCTGACAGATATGCTAATTTGACCAACCAGGGAAAAATATGTCAGACGACGACGGCCGATATGAAATTGCTTATCTGAGATCAATAATCGCATCTCGTCTCTCATGTTACACACATACACACACAAATAGAGAGAGAGAGAGAGAGAGTCCAAACTTTACCTCGTAATAGTCAACGAACATTACAGTAGCCAGTGGTGTTCACCACCAATATGTTTGCAAAGATTTTCAAAAAGTCTTTAACACAGTAGTTCGCTGTATTTATTAAGATTACTGATTATTTAAGGTCTTTTTAAGTTTTGCAGCCTTCCTATGTTTTGCAGCCTAGTCTTTGACGGTTTGGTTTCGTTATCTGTGCTACGAATCCAGTTAACTGCGCATACATTGCTCTGTATTAATTCCAACACAACGAAAGCATGTTATGATAAATGCTATAAACTCGTGTAATCTGTTCAATACATCCACAGCTGTAGCATGTATCAGTTGAACATTTCTCTCCTACTAATATCTAAGGTAGCTCTGTAAACTCGCTTTACTTGTTATGTCTGTGATGTTATTCTATTTCAGAGCAAAATAGGAGGACATGCAAATAAAATCTAATAATTATTGAACCTCGAAATTGGCTGATAAGCCATCGATTCGTTTCTTGACTGTGCTATTTGACAAAGGTGTAAGGGAAATCTCCAGTTGACAACTGTTTTGCTGGTTAGTGAGACAAACTATGATTTTTTGCAGAAAAGGATGTTCTCATAAGTTCGTTAGCTATTGTGTACAGCATTTCTATTCTTGCTATCAGCTGAGAAACATCAAATAAAGCTTAATCCCCATTATTACTGTTACAACCTAGTGCAGTCTTTTTTCAGTTGTCTTATTTAATTGTATTAATTATTGCCTCTTTATTCAATTGTCTGAAGCCATTACTCCGTACTTGTGAAAAAAATCTATGCACTTATGACATATTCCTTTTGTTTAATATCGAAATTCTTAGCAATTGTAATGTCCCCTGTCGACTTTGACAATATATCGTTAACACAACACACACTGTATTAGTTACTGGTATTCGGTGCCTGCAAAGTAAAGCTAAAAAAAAACATACATTTTTTTGCAATAACGAACTATTTTAATTTGCCTTGCAAAAATGCATTTTGCTTTGAACAAGATTCACCATCATCAATGGGTGTCCGGTTAGCGCAATCGATAGGCGGTTGGCTTACCACGGCAACAGCCGGGGTTCGTACCCTGGCGAGGACACCTGGGTTTTACTAATTCCCTAAAAATTAGTACCTCTGAAGTCGGAGTAAATCTGCCTACATGGCGAGGGGCATCCTGTAATGGGATAAAACAGACTTTACACGCAAAATTCAGTCCCACAAAATTGAGTGGGTGGGACTTCGTCAGAGGTCAAAGCTGACGAAAGCGAACGAACGAACGAACGAACCATCATCAACATCATCATCAGTTCTATTGACGCTTCATTATCAACCTGTAATTAATCCTGAGGATCAGCTAAAATGTATTACTATAATCCCCTCGGCGGCGACATAAAAAGTTCACTTTCAAAAGAACAATAACCACGTGGTTTTTTTTTCAACAGAAACCAGAGTACAAAACAGTTTTTTTTTTTAAACTTTTGTTTACTTTTAATTCTGGCTATAGGTTAAAATAGCCAAGTTTTCCGCAAAAGATTACGTTAAGATTCCGTTCTACGTTCTCTTTTTCTGTGTTTTTTTTTAATTCATTCAATTCTTTTTTATAAACTGAAAAAAAATCATAAATTTCTTAATGCTTTCGCGTACCTCCTGTAAGGAGGCCACAGAGCACCCCCCCCCCTACCCACCGGGGGGTCCGCGATCCACAGGTTAACAACAGCTGCTCTAGGCAACCTCAAAGCTATTCAGACGAGTTGCTTACAACAAACAGCACGCATGCAATCCAAAGAATCTAATCCTTCACTGGTTGAGCGGAAAATCGTATCCGCATTCTCATAGTTCATAACTTCTCGCGCCACACTTCATTCCAAACTCTCGTAGTCTGGGCATTGTTAATGATGATGACGTTTTAATGTAACAATGCGCTCATGCTTGTAGATCTATTCTTGGCCTGGTCTAAACAGCGCTCGAAGAACCAAAAACACGTGACGGAAATGCTAGGCTATTTTCTTTTAAAAATAACAAACTATCTTTTGCGGTGATTTCCACTTTTTCAGATTTCAGGGAGGCAATACAGTAGCCATGTATTGTGCGCGTTTAATGCTTTTATTTCATTCTCTACAGAGGAGAAGCACTTTTCTTTCTACCGAGATAAAACACACGTTTGGATAGAGACAAGTTAAATCAAACAGGAAACCCATTAAAACATTAAGTTTTTGTAAAACATTAAAATACTGTAACCCCATGTAAAAAAAAAAAGAAGAAAAAAATGGTTTGGCCACGTGACAAGGCGGAGTGGTCAAAACTCAACACAACGAGCCTTCAATAACGTTGTGAGAACACCAGGCCCATGAGTCGGCCACGAAAAAGATGGATTGATGGTATATTAGAGGCTCTAGGAAACATAACAGCAGCAGAGGCGAACAGAAGAGCAAAAGGCCGCAAATTATTTCCCACCCTCCTCGACGCTGAAAGGCAAATGAGGAAGGAAAGAAGAGGAAGAAGAAAAAGCCAAGTGCAAAAACATCACTTAATAATCCGGCATTCTTCCAAACACTGCTACTAATACTAAACTTGAAGATTAGCACCAAAATAATAGAAAAAAAAAAAAGAATACTTGTCACGATGGAAAATATAATATTTAAGAATAACAGTGAATGTGAGAAGCATAAATAGAAATGAGAACACCATGATAAGAGCTAGGGTAACACCAGTGCTGGATCATATTCAGTTCTTGATAGTTTGTGCACGATCACTGCCAGAGAGCTTCCATCAGAAAGCTTCAACACTTGAAATCAACGTGAGGGGATAAAACAGATCTAGATAACGATGCGTTAATTAAATAGTAACAGCAACCGTCACAATGAGGATGATACAGAGCTTTCACACGAACACGCCTTTTTATCTCGACCCCGAAAGAAACAAAGAGCAGAGCACTGTAAAATAAAAAGAAGGAATACACAAATTAAACATTAGTTGTATGCTCTTAAACTTAAATAATATCAATTTATATCCAGTACCATTTTCTAATTGTTCTTTTCGTGAACAATTGTTTATATTCATTTAAATATATATATATAGGTCAAATAAAAAATAGAGCTAATTTCCAATATTATAAAGAAACAATCATCATTTTTGGCCATGTAATGAGAAGAGAACAACTGGAAAAATTGAGGGACGAAGAGATAAAGGAAGCAAATAGAAAAAAAATAACAGACAGCTTAAGAGAATGGCTTGGCAGAATGTCAACAACAGAAATGATAAATAGCTGCCGAGATCGAAAGTTGTGGAGAGACATGATCACCTGCGCCACTAGGCCCGGTACTTGATGATGATGATGATGATATATATATATATATATATATATATATATATATGTATATATAATCAATTTAACTGAGAGAAAGACGGTGCTTTTATTGGCATATGAAACGTGACTATGGCTTTTGAAAAAAAGTGTAGTTTTCCAGAAAGCGGAGAAGATGGACATCTATATTATTATGAGAGCAAAACAGGGTAAAAAAAAGTGACGTTAGTAGTATACAAGGGTCCAACTGATTATTATTGGGCCCGTAAATTAACAAAGATATATAGTGTGGCGCGCGGCGCGCATAAAGCGTGCGGCGCAGGGGGAGTTAACCATGAACGCTCGTGTCCAGATGTTGACCTCTAGTGTCGGTGACCCCGGAAGTGACCTGTTTATGTCTGGTGTGTGCGGACTTTGGAGTTCTTTATGTACTTGATCGTTAGTGATAGGTTAGTAGATTATACAACAGCATTGAAAAACAATCAATATAAAACAAAAGACAAAAGATATATTTTATTCTTTTATTACCTCAATAGGTGTATAACATACAGTGGATATTATATAATATTACAAACATATTCAGTACATTGAGTAAATATATAGTACAAGGATAACAATTATTTATAGCTATGTAGTTGGGTGTCTGCTTAGCTATGTGGCATCGATGAATCATAAGGGGTGAAACTGTTAGAGATAGCTGGGTAGTCTAAGCTGGTAGTGTAAAGAGTTAAATATCTAGAGGCGTTGTCGAGACGTTATCAGCAGCTACCTTTCTTTTTATATAGAAATAGGAAAGAGCATTTCTTGTTTGACTGTAGGAAAATATGGAATTATTCAAGACTTTGAAACCTACATTTTTCCCACCCTTAGCCTTTTGCGTAGCGAGAACCTCTAAAAACATATCTTTATCTAATTTGTTGTGTTGCTTGCTTAGCCCTTTACAACTGATTTTATCGTAATCCCCACTACAATGGTACGTCTTACTACATAAGCTAACAAGAGCTGTCCCTTCGTACTCTAGTTTAAAAAGTCCAGGCGTTCGTTTGGTGTACGCTTTAACACCCTTACAGTTTATACAATCTGTATTGCTAGTATGTTCATCGCAGCGATGGGTGTATGGAGGTCGCCTAGTGTGTAATAAGGGCTGTATAGGGGTCGTCTAGTGTGCCGTGATGGTCAATGGAGGTCGGCTAGTATGTCGTGATGGTGTACGGAGGTCGTCTAGTGTGTCATATTGGGTGTATAGAGGGCGTTTAGTGTGTCATGATGGTTGTATAGGGGTCGTCTAGTGTGTCATGATGGTTGTATAGGGGTCGTCTAGTGTGCCGTGATGGGTGTACGGAGGTCGTCTAGTGTGTCATATTGGGTGTATAGAGGGCGTTTAGTGTGTCATGATGGTTGTATAGAGGTCGTCTGGTGTGTCATGATGGTTGTATAGGGGTCGTCTAGTGTGCCGTGATGGGTGTACGGAGGTCGTCTAGTGTGTCATATTGGGTGTATAGAGGGCGTTTAGTGTGTCATGATGGTTGTATAGGGGTCGTCTGGTGTGTCATGATGGTTGTATAGGGGTCGTCTAGTGTGCCGTGATGGGTCAATGGAGGTCGGCTAGTATGTCGTGATGGGTGTACGGAGGTCGTCTAGTGTGTCATATTGGGTGTATAGAGGGCGTTTAGTGTGTCATGATGGTTGTATAGGGGTCGGCTAGTGTGTCATATTGGGTGTATAGAGGGCGTCTAGTGTGTCATGATGGGTGTATGTAGGTCGTTTAGTGTGTCATATTGGGTGTATAGAGGGCGTCTACTGTGTCGTGAGGGGTGTATGGAGGTCATCTGGTGTGGTATGTAGGGTGTATGGAGGTCATCTAGTGTGATATAAGGCTGTATGCCGGGCGTCTAGTGTGACATGAGGGCTGTATACCGGGCGCCTAGTGTGGTATGTGTGGTGTATGGCGGTTGTCTGGTATATCATACTTTAATCAACCAATAAGAAAAATGAAGGAACATTACATTCAACATTACTTATCTTAACTACTTTACATCAATACAGTTGAATAACGTGTTATCGTTAAGTCTTACCATACTTTAAGAGAAAACATTCAAACTTACAGCGTAAAATATAGTCTCAATCATCTACACCGAATATAACCTGTTATCGATAAGCCTTAACATACTTTAAGAGAAAACAAGCCAACTTACGGTGCAAAACTCCGCTAGTGTGAACAGTAACTTTCCTTGAATCAATCAAACTTATAACGCCGTCTAGTTTAAATATAACCTGGTAAGAAATGAATAAATTAGCCAATCAGCGAGTGACTATGCCATCATCGCTTGATATCGGGATTAACCAATCAGAGAAGAGTATTAACATAGGAGGCGGGGCGAAGAAATGGCTGACAGGTGGATTAACCAATCAGAAAAGCGCGTTAGCCCAAGCGTAGGTAGTGGCTGTCGGGTCAGCAGTGGGGGAAAAATGCGGGGTGGTGGGTTACTTGAACTCGTTTTGACCCCTGAGGCAATTCCAGAAGAGTTCTATGACCTCATTTTGACCGCTGAAGGCTTTAATACCAATGTTTTCCACTTCAACGAACGACATACATCATTAAAGGTGATTACTTCAGCTCTTAGACTTTGGAGTTCCATATCTTTATCACTTGATTGAATGACAGACAACAGTAAAGATGATCATTTCAGGTAAGAAAACTTAGTTCCAAACCTAAAATTTCTACTCATAGTCACAAACTTTGATGCAAAACCCTAACAATTTAGTCTCAAAGTGATACTAGTTCGACACGACAGTCGTAAATGTTATATGCAAAGTCCAAAAGTTTGTCAAAAAGATAATCTAAACTCAAAATAGTTAGACACAAAGCCCAACAATTTATATGCAAAGTCTAAAAAGTTACTCCAAAAGACAACTAATGTAATACTTAACCCCAAAATTTCGTCGCATAACCAAACAGTTGAACTCAAAAGCCTAAAAATTTAGTCCCAAAGTGATACTAGTTCGACACAAAAGTCGTAAATGTTTATGCAAAGACCAAAAGTTTGTCAAAAAGACAACCCAAACTCAAAATAGTTAGACACAAAGCCCAACAATTTATATGCAAAGTCCAAAAAGTTACTCCAAAAGACAACTAATGTAACACTTAACCCCAACATTTCTACTCATAGTCACAAACTTTGATGCAAAACCCTAACAATTTAGTCCCAAAGTGATACTAGTTCGACACGACAGTCGTAAATGTTATATGCAAAGTCCAAAAGTTTGTCAAAAAGATAATCTAAACTCAAAATAGTTAGACACAAAGCCCAACAATTTATATGCAAAGTCTAAAAAGTTACTCCAAAAGACAACTAATGTAATACTTACCCCAAAATTTCGTCGCATAACCAAACAGTTGAACTCAAAAGCCTAAAAATTTAGTCCCAAAGTGATACTAGTTCGACACAAAAGTCGTAAATGTTTATGCAAAGACCAAAAGTTTGTCAAAAAGACAACCCAAACTCAAAATAGTTAGACACAAAGCCCAACAATTTATATGCAAAGTCCAAAAAGTTACTCCAAAAGACAACTAATGTAACACTTAACCCCAACATTTCTACTCATAGTCACAAACTTTGATGCAAAACCCTAACAATTTAGTCCCAAAGTGATACTAGTTCGACACGACAGTCGTAAATGTTATATGCAAAGTCCAAAAGTTTGTCAAAAAGACAACCTTAACTCAAAATAGTTAGACACAAAGCCCAACAATTTATATGCAAAGTCTAAAAAGTTACTCCAAAAGACAACTAATGTAACACTTAACCCCAAAATTTCGTCGCATAACCAAACAGTTGAACTCAAAAGCCTAAAAATTTAGTCCCAAAGTGATACTAGTTCGACACAAAAGTCGTAAATGTTTATGCAAAGACCAAAAGTTTGTCAAAAAGACAACCCAAACTCAAAATAGTTAGACACAAAGCCCAACAATTTATATGCAAAGCCCAAAAAGTTACTCCAAAAGACAACTAATGTAACACTTAACCCCAACATTTCGTCGCATAACCAAACAGTTGAACTCAAAAGCCTAAAAATTTAGTCCCAAAGTCGTAATTGTTCGACACGAAAGTCGTAAATGTTATATGCAAAGTCCAAAAGTTTGTCAAAAAGACAACCTAAACTCAAAATAGTTAGACACGAAAGGTCAAAAAGGTATACTCAAAGTCCAAAATGTTACTTCAAAAGACAACTAATATAACAACAAGCCCCAAAACTTCGTCTCATAACCAAAAAGTTGAACTCAAAACCCTACAAAATTTAAACCCAAAGGCAAAATAGTTAGACACGAAAGACCAAATAGTTATATTCAAAGTCCAAAAGTTTGTCAAAAAGACAACCCAAACTCAAAAGTTTGTCAAAAAGACAACCCAAACTCAAAATAGTTAGACATGAAAGGTCAAAAAGGTATACTCAAAGTCCAAAATGTTACTTCAAAAGACAACTAATATAACAACAAGCCCCAAAACTTCGTCTCATAACCAAAAAGTTGAACTCAAAACCCTAAAAAAGTGTCCACTTATCAACCAAAGTCTTTAATACAGCTGAGAAAACCCTAATAAATAATTACAATTTACTAAAAAGGTTGCCTTGATGATAGTTGCGACTGTGTCTAAATCATTATTGAAAATATTCATAGAACTCTAGTAAAAACCAAACACACTAAAACACCACATTGAAAGAATGAACTTAAAGTTCACGCCCCTGTCACAACTCTGCTAAGAAAAGTACTGCAAAGCATGAAAGTTATGTCCCTGCTATAACTCTACTAAACGAAAGTATTACCAAACACGTAGGTTACACTCCTACCATAACCCACTAAGAAAAACAAGATTTTGCTTAAAATACCACATTTATGATTGTTACGCCCCTTGTCCCTTTATGAGGGGACGCCCATGAAACTGTTAGAAATAGTAAATTTACCTAGTGGCATACCCCAGATGTTATATTAGACACCCCCATAGCAAAAATTTACTTAAAACTCACTTTATGGTGGTTACCCCCATACCCATTTTTGGCGGTTACGCCCATGAAACTGTTAAAAATAGTAAATTTAACATCTAGACATACCCCAAACTTTATATTAAGCATCCCCGTATCAAGAATTTACATAAAACAACTTTTGAAATTACTACCCCTGTACCCATTTTTGGCGGTTACGCCCATGAAACTGTTAAAAATAGTAAATTTAACATATAGACATACCCCAAACTTCATTTTAGTCATCCCCATATCAAGAATTTACATAAAAATCACTTTTGAAATTACTACCCCTGTACCCATTTTTGGCGGTTACGCCCATGAAATCGATAAAAAATTGAAATTTAACCTCTAGACATACCCCAAACTTCATTTTAATCATCCCTGTATCAAGAATTTACATAAAAACAACTTTTGAAATTCTACACATGTACCCATTTTTGGCGGTTACGCCCATGAAACTGTTAAAAATAGTCAATTTAACATCTAGACATACCCCAAACTTTATATTAACCATCCCGTATCAAGAATTTACATAAAAACAACTTTTGAAATTACTACCCTGTACCCATTTTTGCGGTTTCGCCCATGAAACTGTTAAAAATAGTCAATTTAACATCTAGACATACCCAAACTTTATATTAAGCATCTCCGTATCAAGAATTTACATAAAAACAACTTT